>SNQJ01S0018543.1:60626-86674 GCA_010110895.2 Picea sitchensis
CTATAATATCTTCCTAAAAAACTGGGGAAGTACTTTGGGTAGTGATTCACCCTCTGAAGATGTTTCCATATAAATATTTGAGGTTCAACCTTATAGCAATCCATGTGATGTAATAGAGAAGTTATGAAGATTTTTTCGTATGAGTATGAATATTTGATGTTCAACCTTATAACAATCTATGTGATGTAAAGAGAAGTTTTTACCTGTGTAATAGATCAGAATACATAATAAAAATATATAGTATTTTCATGATTTTAGAGGTTCACATTTTACATATAAGGAAGGGATGAAGTGTAGGTGATGTTCAACATGGATTGTTCCCCAAAAAGCTCTAGAATTTGTGAATTTTGGGAATTGTCCTTTAATAATGGGGTTATGAGACATGCATGTGGATTGTTGTCTAGTAATTTAATTAACAGGTTTCTGATTTGAGAATTTGTGGATGTGGAATCTAGAGACTCAAGGAATTTGGTTCCATAGCTATGCCTTTACAGGAATTACAAAAAAATGTGATGGATCCCTATTTACTCCAAGCATTGTTTGTCAAAAAGAAGCATGTGAAGAATGGTTTAGCTAATTTTTTTTATTTTATCCTAATCCTTAGGAGTGAGTGTTAGAATATAAGATTTACTTGATATAATAAAGTGGCGTTCATATAAGTGAGCCATAAAATAATAATTAAATATATATTCAAATAAGGAAACCACATTGTAATAGTAACACAATTGTACCTAACCAATGACATAAAAGGGGATCAACCCCATTGTATCAATTCACTTCATTGTAATAAAAACATATTTTTTAAATAAGTTCATTAAGTGGATTTTTAATAATGTTTTGTACTTTATATTTTATAATAAAAAATTAACATTTATTATTTCTTATAATATAAAAATGAATGTATATTTTAGATAGTTTAGTGATAATTATTTGTGTGAATCTTTCTAAGAAAATTTAATAATTTATGAATTTATCAACTCATAAATCTCTTGAATATGTATATTGAACCAAATCTCTCATTACAACTATTTTTGTGAATTTTTAATTGGTTTTTAAACGAAACCTGTAAGAAACAATGCCCCTCAAAAAATAAAAAGTTAAAAGTTAGAACATTTAAACTAAGTCGTTAAATAACATATGAGTGAAGTGTGAGAAAAGACAATAAAACATGAAAAAAGTTCATAATCTAAAATTGGATCCTTCTATATCAAAAGTTAACTACATTTAAGATACTCTGATGTTCCCCATTTTTATTAACAACATAATATTATTCAGTTATGCTAATATTTCAATTTGCATGTGTGAGGTGTGATGGGAGTTAGTATATTTATAAATTAATTATGATCATTCTTTAATAAGAAGGGATTTGGTATATTCAAAGATGAATTTATAAAGTAAAATAATGTTTTTGATTTCTTAATATGTTTCTATTATCAAATTATTAAGAAATGAAGTTTTCTAGATTTTTTTTATTATGAAGGTTATGTTATTATAAATGTTATGAAAATTAAATATGATGTTTATATAATTAAATCTAGTGTTTGTTCAATAAGAAGGGATTTGGTATATTCAAAGATGAATTTATAAATTTAAATGGTGTCTTTGATTTTTTAATATGTTTCTATCATCAAATTTATCATCAAATTATTAAGAAATTAAATTTCCTAGATGTTTTCTATTATAAAGGTTATGTGATTATAAATGTTATGAAAATTAAATATGATGTTTATATAATTAAATCTAGTGTCTATATAGACTTGGAATTCCACAAAGCAAGTTGTAATTGTAATATTTTGTATTTACAAGAAAAAATGTATCCTATAAATGTATCGTGATATTTATATTAGAAACTCTTCTGAGTACCTTGTTGACAAAAGATAGTAGAGACCTATGTGTCTAAAGGTCTCCATAAGACATTAAAATGTATATTTTAATTTCTACTTTGAAATATCAAATATAATGTTTTTTTCATGGAATATGTATGTGTTAATTACATCATATCACAATATATCTTAAATAATCTTAAAGAGAAAAACTAGAGCTAGAAACTACAAATACTTATGATAGATACATTAGAAGGAACTCATTACTCTCAATATAGAAGATCAAAACTATCTATGTATTATTGCTTTCCTAGAGAAGAAAATAAATATTGCAAAGATAAGAGCTAGCTCTCGTGATAACATTGAAATTGGGTAGTGAACAAAGCCTTAAAAATTAAAGAAATATGCTATGATTTTCCTTAAAAATTGTTATGTAATTATTTATTTATTTAATTAATAAAGAAAAAAGAAAATTTACTCAATTATATTAATTGAGTTAAGCACATCTTTTACATGATTATTCATTTAATTTAATATTATAATTTTTACAAAAAGATTTGTACATTTACATGGTTATTCATTTAATTTAATATTATATATTTTTTTTAAAATTGTACATTTAGAAAGATAGTATGATGTAATAGTTTTGAAAGTTGGGTCATCCTAGTGGAAGGGTTGTGGTATGAAAAAAAAGACAACGACCGGTTATCAAATTGAAGACGGACATTGCCCTTTGTCGATAAAGCAGTTTGTGAATTTTTATTCTATGTAGTTAAATTTCCAAGACAAAATTTATTTTTCCAATAAAATTACCTTTTGTTCAATGTTTAAATTCAATAAATGCAAGAATGGCATGGATATTAAATTCTTATATCTATAATATCTTCCTAAAAAACTGGGGAAGTACTTTGGGTAGTGATTCACCCTCTGAAGATGTTTCCATAAATTACCTTTTGTTCAATGTTTAAATTCAATAAATGCAAGAATGGCATGGATATTAAATTCTTATATCTATAATATCTTCCTAAAAAACCGACAAAGTACTTTGGGTAGTGATTCACCCTCTGAAGATGTTTCCATATAAATATTTGAGGTTCAACCTTATAGCAATCCATGTGATGTAATAGAGAAGTTATGAAGATTTTTTCGTATGAATATTTGTTGTTCAACCTTATAGCAATTTTTTCGTATGAATATTTGTTGTTCAACCTTATAGCAATCCATGTGAGTAAAGAGAAGTTTTTACCTTTGTAATAGATCAGAATACATAATAAAAATGTATAGCATTCTCATGATTTTAGAGGTTCAAAGAAGGGATGAAGTGTAGGTGATGTTCAACATGGATTGTTCCCCAAAAACTCTAGAATTTGTGAATTTTGGGAATTGTCCTTTAATAATGGGGTTATGAGACATGCATGTGATCATTGGTTCAGTAGAATTTAATTCTGAAGTGTGTTTCTGATTTGGGAGTTTGTGGATGTGGAAACTAGGGACTCAAAGAATTTGGTTCCATAGCTATGCCCTTACAGGGATTACAAAAAAATGTGATGGATCCCTATTTACTCCAAACATTGTTTGTCAAAAAAAAGCATGTGAAGAATGGTTTAGCTAATTTTTTTATTTTATCGTAAACCCTAGAAGTGAGTGTTGTAGAATATAAGATTTACTTTGATATAATAAAGTATGCTCATATAAGTGAGCCATAAAATGATAATTAAATATATATTCAAATAAGGAAACCACATTGTAATAGTAACACAATTGTACCTAACCAATGACATAAAAGGGGATCAACCACATTGTATCAATTCAATTTCATTGTAATAAAAACATATTTTTTAAATAAGTTCATTAAATGAATTTTTAATAATGTTTTGTACTTTGTATTTTATAATAACAAATTACAATTTCTATTATTTCTTATGATATAAAAATGAATATATATTTTACATAGTTTAGTGATAATTGTTTGTGTGAATCTTTCTTAGAAAATTTAATAATGTATGAATTTATCAATTCATAAATCTCTTGAATATGTATATTGAACCAAATCTCTCATTACAACTATTTTTGTGAATTTTTAATCGGTTTTTAAACGAAACCTGTAAAAAACAATACCACTCAAAAAGTAAAAAGTTAAAACATTTAGACTAAGTCATTAAATAACATAGGAATGAAGTGTGAGAAAAGACAATAAAACGTGAAAAAAGTTCATAATCTAAAATTGGATCCTTCTAGATCAAAAGTTAAGTACATTTAAGACACTCTGATGTTCCCCATTTTTATTAACAACATAATATTATTCAGTTATACACATTTTCCCCAATTTCATGTGAGGTGTGTGAGGGAGTTATTATTTATAAATTAATTATGATCATTCTTTAATAAGAAGGGATTTGGTATATTCAAAGATGAATTTATAAAGTAAAATAATGTTTTTTTTAATTATTTTTTATTATCAAATTATTAAGAAATGAAGTTTCCTAGATTTTTTTATTATGAAGATTATATTATTATAAATGTTATGAAAATTAAATATGATGTTTATATAATTAAATCTAGTGTTTGTTCAATAAGAAGGGATTTGATATATTCAAAGATGAATTTATAAATTTAAATGGTGTCTTTGATTTTTTAATATGTTTCTATCATCAAATCATTAAGAAATGAAATTTCCTAGATATTTTCTATTATGAAGGTTATGTGATTATAAATGTTATAAAAATTAAACAAGTGATGTTTATATAATTAAATTCCAGTGTCTATATAGACCTCAATTCCTAAGAGAAAGTGTTTTTCACCTTCTATTAAATATTTATTTTACAAATTTTAAATATTCTTTGTGCTAAAGGTGTTTTAGGATTTTTAAAGGCTTTATAAAGTAAAATGGTGTCTTTGATTTCTTAATATGTTTTTATCATCAAATTATTAAGAAATGAAATTTCCTAGATCTTTTTTATTACAAAAGTTATGTTATTATAAATGTTATGAAAGATAAATATGATGTTTATATAATTGAATCTAGTGTCTATATAAACCTAGAATTCCAAGAGAAAGGGTTTTTCACCTTCTATTAAATATTTATTTTTACAAATTCAGTACTTTGTATTAAAGGTGTTTTAGGATTTTTTAAGGCTTTGTTCACTACCCAATTTCAATGTTATCACGAGAGCTAGCTCTTATCTTTGCAATATTTATTTTCTTCTCTAGGAAAGCAATAATACATAGATAGTTTTGATCTTCTAGGTTGGGAGTAATGAGTTCCTTCTAATGTATCTATCATAAGTATTTGTAGTCTCTAGCTCTAGTTTTTCTCTTTAAGATTATTTAAGATATATTGTGATGTGATGTAATTAGTAATACATATCTCCATGAAAAAAACATTATATTTGATATTTCAGGAGTGAAATCAAAATAAACATTTTATGTCTTATGGAGACCTTTAGACACATAGGTCTCTACTATCTTTTGTCAACAAGGTACTCAAAAGAGTTTCTAATATAAATATCACGATATTCCTTATTCATTTACAACATACATTCTTTCTTGTAAATACAAAATAATACTATCACAACTTGCTTAGACTAGTTGGTCGAGTAAACAAAGAGCAACCAAAATGGATCTCACAATAAAAACTAGTTACAAGGATGGGTTTTTTTCATGTCAATATAAAGAGTGAATAGGTTTTGAAAGGAAAAATTCATCCTTGAGCACATATTCAAACAAAGTCCATCCCTAAAAAGATAAATCTTCTTTAGAGAATCTCTCTAAATGAACATTGTATTTGTATATAAATGTGTGTGAAGGTGATTTCTAGTGTAATCATGCTTCTTACCCTCAACCCTAAATAGGATTGGAATTAGCACTAGATTTCCTATGTGACAACTATTGTTTTCCCAATCCATTAGCTTCTTTGAGTGTTCCATTACATAAAACCTATCAATACCTCGATCGATTACACAATCAAAAGTAACCATAAGACGAAGAGTTAATCTATATTATTTGTCCCTTGATTAGTTGCATACTAGAAAAAAACATATTGTCTTTCCATTAGTTATAAGATGCCACAAGCACCCCATTTACATGGAGTCCCTTGATACATGCCATCAAATAATCCTCAGTGTTGATATTCTCGTAGTTGTGGGAGGTATTAACTCCATGTGTAACCTTGGCTAGAATAGAATATTACAAAAGCTAGAGACACCCTAAACAGACAAAAATAAAACCCTAGAAGACAATTCAACTCCTTAGAGTAAATAATATAAATGTATTATTCCCCGTGAAAGAGAAGTCGGCCTAGATAGGTGACATGAACCACTATAAATAGAAGAGCTCTCCAGATAATTCCAGGCCACCACACTTCACTCACTCTCTCAAGTATAGCTCAAGTTTAGAGCTTTCACCTGTAAGAATGGAAGGAGCATCTTTTAGTGTGATTCTTGGTCTCTCTCTAGCGCTATCTAGCCTATGATATGTGCCCTACCTTTAGTATTTTTTGGTGGTATTCTTGGTGACTTTATTGGTGGTATTTTGATATTATTTGTGGTAGCCTAAGAAGTATAACTACAATTGTTGTATTTGAGTGTTGTTCTTTCTCTATGGTTGTGGAGACTCTCTCTTGTATGTGGTACCCTTGGAGAAAAATTCCCTTGTCTTGTGATGTTTTTGTAGTTGGATGTTTTTTTTGGTTCCTTATTGTGCTGCTACTACAAATAGGGTTTATCCTGTTGGTTCTAATGTGGCTTTCTGAATCATGTTGGTATGTGTTATATTCTTTGCATGTGTGCGTGTGTGGGTGCATTAGATACGACAACCTATGGTTCCATGATCCCCGTAGTAGTGTTCGCTTGTGCCATGTGCACCGGCGCTTCCTTGTGGGATGGTCCCGGGGCGCGGTCTCCGTTACGCTGGTGAGTGTTCTAAGACCGCGCTTTTTTCACTTTTAGCTGGCTTACTAAAAATAATCTTGGTTTTAAGGATTAGGGTTTTGTTTTCTACGTAATACCTAAAAACATTTTTTATATTGTATGGTGAATGGTAAATTCGATATAATGAATATAAGAAAGGTTTTCCCATTGAGGGTTTCTAGTATATATATCTCCGTGTACCATGTGAATGAGCCATTGATTAAATTATGTTTTTCTGCGAATCTATATGCATTGTTTTACTTCATAGGTTTAAAACTACATGTGGTATCAAAGCACCTTCCTCAGCTTCAGAGGGATAAATCTCTTGTTGTTGAGGGTTTTGCTCGATCTCGATAGATCAAGTTTATCTTGGTCTATGATAAAATTGGTTTCAATGGGATCTCTATAGTGGAGATTCGAAAGTATAGAATGAGGGAATGGTGAGCTCATCTAGAATCGAGATAGAGAAGTTCAACAAAGAAAAATTTGAGCCATGGAAGCTCAAGATGGAGGACCTCTTGTAGACAAAGAACAATGGATCGATGTGGATCCCGGTACACAACTCCATCGTACACTGCCTACTAGCACACAAGCCACCGGTAGACAACCTACTAGTACACAAACTATTAGTACACCAACCATTGGTATGTTGGAAGGAAGATTGCAGTTGGACAAAAGTGAGCAAGGAGTACTATTTTGACTCGGCCTCGGCATTCAGCTTTGTTGAATGGGTCCTTGAGAATCTACAACAAGAACCAAGTGGGATAAGTTGGGAAATTTGTATCAATCAAAGTCCCTCGTTGGTAAACAAGTTGTTTCTTCAAACAAGTTGTATCATCTTGCTACGGAAGATGGAGATTCCTGACATAACATCTAAACAGCGCTTTAATACTCTAGTGGGTCAACTTGTCTCTAATATTATGACTCTACAAGAAGATAAGTGTTACTTTGTTGTTCTTTGTCAGACTTTTGGGATAATATGGTTGTAGAATTTGGTAGTACCACCAATCTACATTGAAGTACATGAGGATGTAGTTTCATCCTTGTTATCCCAAGAGATGAGGCAAAAACATGGATAGTCATAGCACGCGATGTTTTATTTGTAAGAGGGCGCACCCAAGACATGAACCCTGGTAAGCCTCGAGGTGGAGATCTAAATCTACAAAAGTGGTAGAACTAAGTCTCCAGGAAAATCTTTGAGGGAAATACAGCGGTGGTAAAACAGGCATTATAAGAAAGATCGTAAGTCTAAGAAGGTTGAAAACCAAAGGAATCTGATAGTAACTCTTCCGCCAGAGGGCTAAACCTCCACCGAATAGCTGGTATTACGTTTACCCCTGGCTACAAGTACATTACAAACCGTGATGTATGGCGCCATTGATCTAATTTAGGTGCTGCCATACCATATGACTCCTCGTGGAGTGGCCCTCAATAAGGCGATGTATCCTGTGGGAGATGACTCACAACAAAAATCTTGGATGGAAGGGTTGTTGTTTCTAAAATATGGAAGGATTAGAACTCTCCGTGGTTCTCACATTCCAAAACTAGCCAGATCCTAATATCCTGTAAGCAAGATGCAGGGATGCAGGAGTGATATTGTATTTGGAAAGAACACTTGCAAGCATGCTACTAAAGTAGGGAGCAATGGTGTTGATGAGGGGAGTTCGGTGTGGAACTCTACAAGTTGTTGGGAAGAAATTATACTAATGGGTTTAACAGTTCTATTGTCCCTGAGTGGATTAATGAAGGAGACAAGACCAATGTTTTCCCAGAAAAGAAGACCATGCCGCGGCATCAAAGACTGGACATATTGGAGGAAAGGGCCTCGAACACTACACGCGAAAGGTATGGTTGAAGGTGTTGCCCATCAGACTCTAAATTTTGGATTGAACATTGCATATATGGTAAACAAAATCGAAAGATCTCATCCGTGCTACAAGAGCAAGTGGGATCTTAGAGCTGATACGAAAGTGATGTGTTTGGACCCGCTACCTGCTCCATCCCTAGGTAAACTGCGGTATTATGTTTCATTCAGATGATTTTTCATAACATAATGGATTTGCCTTAGAAAGAAATTTGAGGTATTTAATAAACTTAAAGAGTTTACGGCCTCTAGTAGAAAATCGCATTTTAGAAGAAAATAAAGGTATTGAGTAAAGATAATGGAGAATTCGCTGAAATGAATTTTAAGAATTTTGTAATAAGTGTGGTAAAGAAAGGCACAAGACTAATCCATACACACCTCATCAAAATGGAATGGAGCTGCGTAGAAAGGATGAGCATGACACCGATGGAAAAAGAAAGGAGCATGCTCACGGCAAGGCCATCTTAGGACAAGAATTCTTGGCAGAGTTAGTGGGTACAACATGTTACCCTGTCAATCAATTGCCTTCATCAACATTGGATGATAAAACCCAATAATTAGGTGCGCAGTCCGAAAGAAACTCTTCAACATCTTAGAGGTTTGCCATGATGTTTATGTACATGTTCCAAAGGGGAGAATAGAGTAAGCCGATAAAAAGGCGCGTATCCATTGTTGGCAAGATTTGGTGTGAAGCATGCAGCTTTGGAACCTAGAAACCAAGAAGACTTTTTATAGTCGAGATGTTGTTTTCGAGAGGTAAAATATGTGTCCAAAAAAGAATTCCTACCAAAGGAAAAATAAACACAGACAATAGAGTTTGAGCTGGTATGATGCAAAATCGAATCATCCGTAGCAAGAGGAAGCTAAGAATAAGAATAAGAAGAAGAAGAACCCTATACCCCAGTATTGAGGAGATCGGTTAGAGAAAGAAGGCTACCATAAATGTATAATCCATTTGATTTCCGTTTAAAATTTTCTTTATCTATTACTCATGATGATCCTAGAAATATTAGAGAAGTAGTAAATTTAGAGGACAATAAACTCTAGAAGAAGTCCATGGCTGAAGAAATGGATGCCTCGGATAAGAATGAGGCATTGGATATAGTTTAGTTGCTAGTCGAATAAAAACCCATTTGGTAGCAAAATGGTTGTTCAAGAAGAAGTTTGGGTATCAAGGTAAAGTGGAGAAATAAAACGCTCAGTTAGTAGCAAAGGCAAGGCCCTTAGGTAGAGGGAATCGATCCTTGCGAGATTTTTTCCTTGTTGCCAGTTTGACCCTATTAGATTTTCATTCTTACTATCGCTAATTTTTGATCTCTTAAAGTTAACGATGGATGTGAAGACAACATTCCTACATAGAGATCTAGAAGAATAAATCTATACGAAGCCTAGAAGCGCCTTTGTAGTGAAGGGAAAGTGTTAACTGGTCCTCAGTAGTTTAAAGTTACTTTATGGTCTGAAGCAATCATCTAAGATGTGGTACCAAAATTTTGACACACATCCTTTGATTGGGATTTGTAAGAAGCGTATCGAATCGTGGTGGCTATTCCAATTAGGTTGGTAATCACTTCATTTTATGTAGTGTTGTATGTTGATGACATATGTTGTTGGTGGAAATAACATGATGTTATCAAAGGAAATCGCTAGCCTATCCCTCCAAATTTGACACATGAAATTCCGTACGCTTAACTCTTCAAATATGGGAATGGAGATTAAAAAGATTGTGCAAACAAGAAACCTGTTGAATCAAAGAAAATATATTGAGACAATATTGGGTGAGGTTTACCATGCATGGAAGTGAACCGGTCAAGGTGCCTATTCCTATAGGTGTAAAAGACTGAGATCGCTGTTCCCAAAGACACAGGAAGAAGAAGAGACATGTCCCATGTTCCATATGCCAGCTTGGCAATTTGATGTAATGCAATGGTCTCCGTATAAGCCGCATACATTTCATTACGTGCTGGGAGTTTTGAGCAGTGTATATGTCAAAACCCGGAATGAGCGCATTGGACGGTAGTAAAGATATCTCGGGGTATCCGCGTGGCAATCGCCAATTATGGATTAGTACCAAGGAAGACCGTGATTTGAGAGTACACATGCCATGGCTTTCGTTGATGCATCATCGGGAGATTTGGATCCCAGAAGATCTACAAGCGCGTATGTGTTTAACCATTTTGGAGAAGGAATAAGTTGATTGAGCAAAAGATGATGACATACGTTGTAGTGGCACTTCAACTGGCTGTAAGCTAAATACATGACATACACTCATGAAAGAATGGAAGTAGTATGGTTACAGAGACTGTGTTCGCGTATTGGGTTTGTACAACAAGCTATAAGGTTAGATCGTGACAGTTAAAGTGAGATATTTTTGGCAAAGAACCCAACCTATCATTCAAGACAAATCATATTGATGTTTACTATCACTTTGTGAGAGACATGGTTGAGGAAAAGAAGGTGTTGATGGAAAAGGTTGACACTTGAAGAATGCTGTATATCTATCGACAAAGTCCGTGGAGCACGTAGTAAAAGTTCTCCCTCGTGGTAGAGTAACAATGGGTACTATTGCCTCGGATTGTTGGACTTATATAATCCCATTGGATCTCCCTGGATGCAAAGAAAACAAACAAGTGGGAGAATGTTTGGTATGTAAGTATATCTTTGTAATGTGTGTGTGTATGATCGGGATATGACAACCGGCCAATCCCTCATAGTAGTAGCCTCGCTTGTGTTGTGCAAGGCCGTGCTTTCTTTATGGAGTCCCAAGTAGCGTGTATGCCCCCTTGGTTACATGCAAATGCCTCTAATCGGGCGTGAAGCTCAAGCAATACCCCAAAATTGTTTTTGGGCGCTTTTGCTATTTTTGCATTTTTCTATTTTTAGCGATTTACCAAAAATAGGTACCGCTTAGGGATTAGGGTTTTGGTATCTGCTGGAATACCTAAAAACACATTGTATATTGTATATGAATGGTGAAATTCGATAAATGAATATAAGAAAGGTTTTCTCAATTGAGGGTTTCCCAGATATATCTTTGTGTACCATGTGAATGAGCCATTGATTAAATTTTGTTTGTTTAAGAATCTATATGATTGCTTTACTTCATAGGTTTTTAAACTTGGCAAAATCATTCTATCTAGAAAATTGGGCACATCTAAATATTCTATGGTTAAACAAGCACAACTGAAATATTATTTTAATAGTTATGGGCCCACACTACCTTCATAACAATCTAACCGCTGGTGTTAGATCGAGAGTTCCTCATTAAGGTCGCTAGGTAACTGGGGCCTGTACCGCAAACTGGGTTTCAGATTTGTATTGCACAAACCCTAACATAAATTCTTGGGCATTTTAAGTGAAATTTTTGGTATAATTTTTGGGAATTCTAGTTCTCCCTAGTCTGGTTCACCCTATAGTTCTAAGGATTGATTTATCAAAGTCAAAGTCAAAGGTTGACTTGGTCAAAATTAGCTTTTGTAGTCAAAGTTGAAATTTTAGAGTTTCTAGCTTGTTCTAATCATTGAACCTTTTATATTCAGTTTCTTTAACCTCTTCTTTTCAATATGGTGTTTAGTTAATTCAGATTAGAAGACAAGTTGAATGATGCTACAAATTTCAAAGGTATGTAACTTGAAAAGCATATACAAGTTATATCATCCAACAAAGTACGAGTGTTTTTGCAGAGGATGTACAAGAGATTACTTTCAAGTGGTGATCTTGGATTCAGTAGATTCATAGGAAAAAGAAAACCCTTCCTAACAGTTGAGGCTCGAGGTTCCAAGTTTTATTGATCAAATTGTTAAGTTTCAAATCAAGTATTATCAAGCTTGATAATTTCTACACAAGGCAAGTAAACACTATAGTTGTGGGACAAAAATCTTTGAAAGGTTCTATTACCTAGCTTAGGTATAATTTGTTGAATATAATTACTATTGATATAGATTCTTATTTGTAACTTGTTTGAAAATGAAATAACATCTCCTCTAGGATATATCTCATGTTTTTCTCTCGGGAAGGTGACCTTGGTAATTCTATGATGACTATCATCCTTTGTTACCATAGATATGTTCTAATTGAAAATACTATTGGAAATACTTTTTCCTTGTTATTCTTTATTCCAGAAGGTCATAGGCAATATATCTAAGAAGGATCTACAATGACAGTGAAAACATGGAGAAAATGAATCCATCTACAGGTGAGGAAGGTGATCTCACCACCACTAATTCTAAAGGAAGCTTGTAAAGAAAAAGGAGTTTTGGATCTAATACACTCAAATGTGTGTGGACCAATGTCAACCTCTTCACTAAGAGGATAAAGATCCTAAGGTTCAATAATGAAGGAGAATACACCCAAGGAGCTCTCAGTTTCTTGTAAAGTAGCCAATATTAGAGGGGAGCTAGTTATCCCACATAATCCCTCAACAAAATTGTGTATGGAAAGAAAGAACGATCCATTGAAGAATTTGTTAAGGAAATGATGAATGACCATAATCCATCCATGTTTCTATGGGGAGGAAGCAACATGAAAGTTGTATATGGTTAGAATAGGAAGTCCTCATCATATATTGATGAACATGACTCTAGAAGAAAGATCTCGAAAGAAGCCAAGTGTTGAACATCGATGATATTTGGTTGTCCTGTATATATTCATGTTCCCAAGGACAAAATAAAGAAGTTGGAACCTTAAGGAAATAAGAGAATATTCATTGGATATAGTGGATATCATCAAAATCTTATAGAATCTATGCCCCAGGCCAACAAGGTTCAAGCAACATAGATGTTATTTTGATGTAAAAGATTGATTCAGATATATATATATATGGTATATATATATATATATATATATATATATATATATATATATAATATTCCATGGATCCCAATGGGATGAAGAAGAACATGAAGGTCCTGAAACTACATGTTCTCTGTGAATATCTCCTCAATGTAGAACCTTCCAATCTTGAAGAAGCAAAATAACAAGAAAGAATGGAATGAAGCTCTCATGCATGTAGCAACATCAATCCATCAAGGAAAAAATGTTGTATTGGAAATTGTGCCTAGATCTAAAGGAAATTTTGTAGTCACCCCAAAATGGGTCTACAAGATAAAACATGAAATAGATGGGAGTATCGACAAATATGAAGAAATAATTCCAGCCATTAGAGGGTCTCCCTCCTAGCATGAGGGGAGAATACTATGGATGAGATCGCTAAGCCTAGTTTCTAGATACACCCCATTAGAGCCATCATATATCTCGTGACAACCATATTGGCATTTACATCGATTGATGTAGTGACTTTGTGTTCAACAGTATAATTGAGGAAGAAGTATATGATAGAGAAACCCTAAGGTTTTGAGGTACACCCGATAGAAACCCATGTATGAATAAGGACTTGTATGGACTCAAGCAAGTTAGAAGAGATTGGTATGCACAAACTGAAAGTTATGTGGACGACTTGATTCTTCCAAGGGCTATTTTGATCCATATCCTTATTACAAAGTTGTGAATGATGCACTTGTGATCCAACTACTATATGTTGATGATTTACGATGTGAAGATCCCTCTCATTATTCGGGAAAAGTGAGGAGTTAGCCCTCCCGAATTTGATATGAAGGATAATATCCCATGCATTATTTGGGACTATAGCATGGTAGAAGGTGGTGGAATCTCTCCTCAAAAGGGTATGTTGTAAATATAATTTCAGAAGTTTAGGATGATGGATTGCAAATCCATGAAAACCTCCCATGATGACAGATATGAAAAAATTGAGACTCGATCCAAGATGACCTGTCCCCGCACCAACAACTAATTGATCATTAATGCATTTGAATACCCAACCAAACATTTTCTTTTTTGTGAACATGCTGAGTGCCATGTGGAACCTAGACATGAACATTGGATAGTTGCAAAGCGCTTTTTGAGATATCTTTGTTGGACGCTAAACTATGGTTTAGTGGGAGGATATGCCTCAAACAAGACGCATAAACGTCATGGATTTGTTGATTCAAATTGGGTAGGGAGCGGAGATGACATAAAGAGTAATTTCTTCTATATGTTTGGATGTTCATGATATCATGGGCTAGCAGAAACATAAGTTTGTTGTAGTCAGCACTACAGAAGCAAAGTACAGATTCAGACGCTCTTGGTACGTAAGAATTCATGGTTCAGTAAGTTTTTTCCTGGACTATTTGCATTGGATATGATCGCGGATATATCAGTGGATACTCCATAATGCGGTGAAGATTTAAGAGAACCATGCGGTTCCATGCAGGTCAAAGAACATTGAGATTAAGTATTATTTCATCCTAGATAAAGTCCAGAAGGGAGAAGTGATCTCAAGTATACATCCATCATGAGCATACAATTGTTATTTTGACAAAGCATGTGTCCAAGATAAATTTTGCATACTTGAGGGACAAGCCGAGACTTATGAAGATAACTCCCTTGGTTGAAAGGGAGGTAGTGACTTCCTCAGTTAGGAGGGAGTTTTGATATATGGAATCATAGATATTGAGTGTGTTGGTGGACAAACAATCCGTGGAATGGTCCATGTAGAAAAATTGTTGGTGGACCGACATTCTCCCTATGGAGAATGGTCTAGGTTGGATAGATTGTTGATATACCATAGACAACTATTCTTTTGGGGCATTTCCCAAATAGGTAGAATGGTTCAGGACAACTATCATCCTGGGGATTTTCCCATTTAGGTAGAATCGTTCATCTCCCTAAGTTCACAGAAGTGACCAGAGTAGGGGGGGAGATTTGCATAGGGATAAACATTTTCCTGAGTTCTTAAAATGTAGGGGGAATTATCTAGATAGTCATTCTTCTAGGATGTATGTACAGATTAGAGGAATAGGTCAGCCTTATCCCATGGCATGGATTTTCATCATCTGTTGGGATAATCATTCTTCTTGTTTCACAGGAAGTGACCAGGATATGAAAAATGGTCCCTATATCACTTTGTTGATTTAGTGACTTATGTGAGACACTTTGTTCAGTGTGCTAAGTCCAAAACATGAATTATTCATCACCATGCCCTATTACTCAAATGGAGTATGGCCTCGAGAGATTATGTAGACGATGATATGATTTGATTTCAGGAGATTGTTGTACTACATGGTGATATCTTGTGTAGCTATTAGTTTATTGTAGTGGAGACTGTGTGTCTTTGGACAATAGTTTTGTGCTACTTTAGTGGTTGTGTTCAATTGGCATAGGTTGTGTGACTTCAGATAGTAGTTGTGTGCTACTAGATTTATTGTGTACAACTGGATATAAATTTTGAACTAATATGGATCAACACTATTGTGATATATTGATGGCATTGTAGTAACTGTACTACTACTTGATTTCCACATGGAGATTACTAGTAGTTTTGAAGGTGTTTCCTAGGCTAGTGTTCCAACCAATAGTGTTGGAGGTTATTTCCATCTAGATGGATAGTTGATGATGATGCTCGGAATTGATAAGGTATGATCATGTGATATCTTGTGGCTATGATGATGCTACCTATAGAATGGACTATAAGACTATGTGAGCCCTTCCCTATTCATGTGAAATGGATGGGATGTGTTTGAGACCATTGGCACTAATAAATCCATATCTAGGAGGGAAAGTTGATATTATGGTAGTTATGGGAGATATTAACCTCCATTTGTAACCCTTTGGCTAGAATAGAATATTTCATAATCAAGAGAAACCCTAAAAAGATGTGTAAAACCCTAGAAGATAAGTCAACTTAGTAGAATAAATCATATACATGTATTATCTTCCGTAAAAGACAAGTCGGTCCAGGTAGGTGACAAGAACCACTATAAATAGGAGATTGTCTAGCTCATTTGTACACACACTCTCACACACTCTCTCAAGCATAGCACACATGTTTGAGTTGCACCGCAAGAATTGAAGGAACATCTTTTGGTGTGATTATTGGTCTCTCTACCTAGCGCTATCTAGCCTAAGATATGCACCCTAAATTTTAGTATCTCTTGGTGGTATTCTTGGTGATATTCTTGGTGTTATTTTTGGTGGTAATATTGGGAAGAAGTGCAGTTGCAATTGTTGCAATTGAGTATTATTCTTTTTCTATGGTTGTGGAGACTCTCTCTCTTCTATGATACCCTTGGAGAAGGTGCACTCCCCTTGTCTTGTGATGTTGTTGCAGTTGGATGGTGTTTTTTGGTTCCATCTTGTTCTACTATTGTATCTAGGTTTTATCTGTTGGCTCTAGTGTGAATTTCCATAATCATTCTATATAGCAAAGCTTGATGTGCTTGGGGGTGGCTTCATACCTATGGTTGGGTGAGGATATTGTGATATTGTCTATGGTTAAATGAGCACATCAAAATATTCTAACACCTTGGACATTATAATTGTCAATCTATGGATCTTTTAGGATTTGTTGGTATTTTAATTTTCAAGTTTTCATGACTCTCCATAATAAAATCTAATATTGTGGGAAACCTATGCTAAATGAATATCCTTTCATTGAAATATCATACTATTTATGGAGAGCCAAAGTCCCCACAAAAAATTTAAGGTAAGGATTTGTGAGTAGCTACATATGTATCTTTGTACAAATTCTAATTTTTTTTTAGCAAAGAATCTTTTTCCCACCTATTATTTCCATTTGATATCATTAAAGCTTCATTACAAGCCTGGGGTGGAAAGTGTGTGGGTGAGTCTTCTTGATCCTATTGGAAATAATATAGCCTACTATTCCTAAGGTATAATAATGGTCTCAAACAACATTGTTGAATCCTATGCTGTATACAAAGGAGTGTGCATAGCTAAAGAGAGAAAGGTCTCTAGAATATGATATTTGGAGACTCCATGATGGTAGTTTGAGAAATACACAAGAGAAATCGGTCTGATAACAATGTATTTAATGGAATAATTTCTCACATATTGTCTCTCATCGAAGTCTTTATTAACTTCAAAATATTTCATATAAAAAGAGGCCTTAACCCCCATAGTCGATCGATAGGTGAGAATTGACACTACTCTGATGTGTGGAGTTATTAATATAAATAGGTTTAGTGGGGTCTTTCCTATTCCATGATTGATCCCCTTCTTATTTGTACGAACAATTGGTGATGGCATGTCACATCATTCCTTGTGTAATTATTCCCACACACTTGATTTTTATTTCATCTGTGTGGGTATTTAATATCATATTTTCCTCTACAATGTTTTATGCAGTTTGAGCAATCTAGTCATGGATTATTCTCCACTACTATTTGGGAGGGTTTCTTCTCTTAGTTGAGTGTTGGGTTATAGGTATTTGTTCCATTTAAAATGTGGTCACGTATGGGGGTTAATGTTATTATGGTTGTTGGTTTTTAAGGTATTGGCTCGGTCTTTAGAGGAAGGGGTTTTCTTATCACTGGATCTGTTTGTTTCTATCTAAAAATTTCATCTTGTTTACCAATCCTTGGTTTTTGTCTCATATAGTGCTCATTTTCTCTCGCAAGTGTTTTATTCTTGTAGTTCAAAAAAATCTTGCATCTTTTATCTGTGGAATTAGGATTGGAATCTGTCAGGGGAGGAGGTTTTCTATATTCTGTGGATGTAATGGATAATTATGGACCCCTCCTAGAGTGATTTCAAGAAGATACTCCAATGAAAAAAGGATATTTCTCAGGGAAAATGTTCTATGATCCAACAACTCTCAAGAAAAATGGGTAAATTTGAATTGTCCATGGCCTCCTTGACATGGAAAATGGATACAATGGAGCTCCAGATCCAACACTTGAGGAAACTATCTTACCCTCATCACTCAACCTCTACATCAATTAATCATGGTACATTATCTCCTTGTAAATATGTTACTATTAATATGTTTTCTATATTCTGTGGATGTAATGGATAATTATGGACCCCTCCTAGAGTGATTTCAAGAAGATACTCCAGTGAAAAAAGGACATTTCTCAAGCCAAATGTTCTATGATCCAACAACTCTCAAGAAAAATGGGTAAATTTGAATTGTCCATGGCCTCCTTGACATGGCAAATGGATACAATGGAGCTCCAGATCCAACACTTGAGGAAATTGTCTTACCCTCATCACTCAACCTCTACATCAATTAATCATGGTACATTATCTCCTTGTAAATATGTTACTATTAATGGAATTCAAGAATGTAGTACGACATCTATGGATATTGAAGAAGGACCTTTGTAGCATGAAAGGGCCTCATAAATTCGATATTCTTTCTCCTCTAATCAGTAAATATTTTTTAAAGTTTAGTGGTTTTTAGGCTAGTTTATCAAAGATGTAATCAGCATAGATAATCAAGGAACCAATCTGGGGAGAGCTCCAAATTTTTCTATATTAGATATAGAATTATGTACATGTTGTGAGCGATTTTTGAAGACTTTGTATGAATGTTGTTTGCCTCAACACAACTGTTTTTAATAAAAATACAATTCAGTTTCATTTAAAAATAAAACTTCATTACACATATCCCTAGAATACGGACATTGAACAAATAGGTGATTTCCATTTCCTCATTTATTTTACAAAAAATACATCTTCAATGGCCATGCCAATTTCTCTTCTCTTGAGAATCCTAGGTTAAAATTTTATTTGAAAATGCTCAGCATAGAAATATCCATCTTTTGAGAACACTATTGAGCTTCCAAATTCTTTTCCACTGCCATTTTTTCTCCCCAACCTCTTCTTTCAGCATTCTAGTTCAACAACCTAGTTTTGTTGTGTAAATTAATGAAAGATTGTTCTTTAACCATTTTGACTCATCTTCTACCTCACAAATGTTTAGATAACTATGTTTTAACTAGAGAGTATAATCATTCCATTCTTTAGAAATTTCCTTTTGCAAATTTAAGTCACTTGCATCCTTCCAATATTATCTCCCAGTAGTGGATATACTTTTATATTTTTCACCTGTCTATCGATAAATTCATTGGCTATTAAGTGCATTAATTAAATGACTTGAATGTATGAACTTTGAAAAAATACAAATCCAAGTATTTTTACCAAGTTTGATCCTATTCGTCTCCCTACCTTCCAAGGTAACATTTTCCAACCAAAGGAAAATCCTTTATTGGATATTTCCAAATTATTGAGGCTCCTTTAAAATACTTCATCTCACTCCTTAAGAATTCTTCCATTGAACCTTATCCTATATATTTTAAAATCATCACTGTTCCCTAGAGACCCTTGCCCGACAACATAGGTATTCCAACAAAGGACGAACACCTTTAGTAACCAATCATACAACCATATCAAATATCAACACACCGATGTTTTGATGTGGTAAAACCCCTACGGGGAAAAATCCACAGCCCCAACCAACACGACCACTTGGAGCATTTTATTAATGCAAAAGAAAAATATTACAGAGAGATTTTCTCAAAATTGATCATTGGCAAATGAACCTCCATGCTCTTTAAATAGAGATCATGGACCAATCGGGTGGTAGGCCATGTATCAATGGCCATTAAGATCGAAGAGAATATGAATCGTTGGATCACTCCATTTCAGGAACATATCGTGATCATCATATTTCCTAACTAAAAATGCATACTAATGCATACTAAAGAAACAAAATTTTACCTAACGAAACACATTAGACCAAGTAGATATTAACTAACTCCTAAGTGTCTAAATATCCTAACATCCCCCCTTAAGAACAACTTGGGATAGGATTGAAGGATTTAAAATATTGACACAATAGGAGAAGGAAGGAGGAATTAGAGCCTATCCCCTCTTGGTGACAACTTCTTGAACTCCTAACATAGATCGAAGTTTGGAAAACATCGCTTTTGTAAGAGACTTTTTGAAAATGTATGCAACTTGATATTCTATAGGGAAACAAAGAACTTCAATAACTTTATCATGAATGAGATTTCTGATGAAGTGCATGTGTAGCTTGATGTTTTTTTTTCACTGGTGTTGAACTGGGTATTTGGAGAGATTTATGGCACTCTGATTGTCACACCAAAGGCTTGTCTGATGCTAGTGATGGAATCCAAATTATGAAAGGATCTGTTGAAGCCACAAGGCTTCCTGACTTGCATTTATCGTTGCTCGGTACTCTGCTTCTACTGAAGAAGGTGCAATAGCCTATTGTTTCTTACGGGCCCAGGGGACATGTCCTGAACCAAGGATGAAAACATAACATGCATGATAATTTCTATCGTCAAGGTCTCCAACCCAATATGAATCAGTGAAACCAACCAATAAAGGAGTCCCCCATAAACTCTAATGTATCTCGAACTAAATTGTACCACAGATATAGCAAAGTATCCTTTTAGTTTCTTTCTAATGGATTTCATGGGGTGTTTGCTTATACCGGGCAACAAGACCAACAACAAAGGAAATATCAGGATGGGTATGAGTCAAGTATAAGAGGCTATCAACTAACTGACGGTACAAGGTGGCATCAACTTCAAGATAAGTACAGGTGGAAGTAAGCTTGACTCCAAACTCAAATGGAGAAGGGGATGGTTTACAATCGTCCATGTGAAAGCAATGAAGAAGGTCACAAGAATACTTAGACTGGGAAATAAAAATTCCTTGATTGTTTTGCAAAACATGGAGGCCAATGAAATAGTGAAAAAATCCCAAGTCTGTCATTTCAAATTTCTTCTTAAAGTTGGTTTTCACATTCTTTAAAATTTTTGAGTCACTACCAGTAAGGATAAGGTCATCAACATAATGGACAAGCATGATGATATGGCTTCCTACTTTCTTGGTATAGACATTAGGATCAGAATGGCATATAGTGAATCTAGTATCAATAAGAAAGTTGTCCATTTTGGCATACCAAGATCGGGGAGTGTTGGCATAGGGGCAGACTCAAGGTTCAATGCTTCAACAATGCACCAACAAAACCCTAACTACTGACCCTTTCGGCAACACCTTCGAAGCAGATGAGGTCTCACCCAAGGTAGAGGCTGGGGGGGTTGTAGGACTCATGTGTCTACAACCAAGATGGGACACAAATATATGATTACAATACTTAACAAAGCACTTAGCCAACAATATGCATTAGTTCTTCAACCTTATTCACATCGCAGGTTAAACCCTTATTACAAATCAGTGCAATAACAATACAGATCGAGTACTTTCCATCACTTAGCACATAGCACTAGCTTAGATCTATCATTCATTCACATCATTAAGAAATAAGCTACAACATCAAATGCATTCATTATACATAACATCAAAAGCACTAAGAAAATAATCACATAAACAACATTGCACAAAGCATATCAAGGCACACAATATACGTGGTTCACCCCAGTGTGGGGCTACGTCCACCAACTTCTTTTTCTTCTTCTTTATTAGTCTCCAATATTCTTACATTCATATTCTCCTGTGCATAAAGCCACAGAGCCTAACTCCATAGAGGAAAGGATATCTACGAGCTACACACCAAATCCTCCTTCCCAAAACTAGGTCAAGGCACAGAGCCAACTCCTACACAATGTGTTCGCACAAAGTCTTACTTTACACAACTGGATTTCCCAAAGAAACTTACAATCTATTGCACTAAGACAAACATACTCTTTTCACATAGCCAACCCTACTAGTAGTCATGCACTAATCCAATGTAAATATACATTGCTTAGCTACTACTTATTTATACAATTACAACAAGGCCTAATCATGGGTAAACCCATGGGACGACATTCCAAAACCCTAATACAAAACAAGTGAGATCCAATGATCTTCACTTTTCTTGGGTGCTCCATCTTCAATCAGCCTGTCAAAGTCCTAAAAGTGGTCAAACACGACCAATGTTTCCTCAAAACTTGGTCAAGGGCCAATAAGCCCCCTACACTCACTTGTGACTCGTCCGGAGTCACTTAGATCTTGGCAGTGCTTCTTCGAAGGCCTCAATCTTAGCTCGAGCTTCCTCGACTTGCTGGTTTACTAGATCCTCTTACTCAATGAACTCTTGAATTAATTTCTCTGTAACAGGCCCTTCCAGTTGCTATTCCATCATCGCAACTACTTGGTCTAGCTGCGAGCCTTGGCCTTCAATCTCTTCAAAATGCGTGCAAGATTCATCCTGCACTAGATGGAGTCTCTGTGTCACCTCCATGAATTTTCTATGGATGGCAGTAACCTACTATTGGACTGTGCATTGTTCCTATGATCGCTTCATTTTCTCAACTACAGTAAGCAACTTCATCCGCACTTGCATGATGGATGCCTACTGCTTCACCTCCTGGAGTTGTGCTTCCAGTTTCTTTAGCTTTGGATCTTCTGCAAGGTTCTCATAGGTCTGTGCACTCCGATCACTCAATTGCTTACACTCTGAGGCGAGTGCCCTGATTCTTTCTGCTGCACTTTTGGCGATTTCTTCCCTCTGATCGCGCACTTCTTGCAAAGTGCTTGGTACTGATTGGATTTCTAGCTCCATTACTCTTCCTTGAAGCTGCTGAATGGCTTCAATGAGCTTCCCCACTTGTATCTAGGTTGACTCTTCTTCCTCATGTGCTAAGCCCAACATAGAGCGAAGTGATTTAGTCACTTCTTCTTTAACCATAGTCTACTCTACGAGAAGCTGGTCTTTTTCTTTCTGCATCCTCTTTTTTTCCTCCTCAAACATCACCTGAATTTCATCTTTCTCCTGCTGCGCAACTCAAAGTTTCTCTAAGACCTCCTACTTTTCTTTCTTCACGGCTTATGTAGCCTACTCCTTTTATTCTTAGACTCGATGAAGTTGAGCCTTTGTTGCATCTTCTAATCTTCGTAATTGGGTGGGTTCATCCCCTAATTTTTAAATTTCCATTGAAGAAGGCGTGCAGTAGGTACTGTGTAGCTCGAGTAGATGGATTACTGTATGTCCTTGAGCTCCTTCACTATTCTGTGATACAATGTTTCTTACTTTTCTTCATGTCTTTGCAATATATCCTCTGAGGTGTCCTCCATGACTGCGGTGATGAGATCAACATTGTCCATTGTGAGCACATTCTTCGACTGAGGCTCAGAGGCTCGGGTATTCTTTCTTGCTGATGGTTTCTACTGAGAAACCTTCCTTTTCTTTGATGTTTCAATCTTTGTAAGGGGATCCTTCGGCAGTGTAACTTCATCTTTTTCTTACTTGTCTCCTTCTTCCCCTCCTTCTTCTTGGTTCACTTCGTCTCTTCCTCCTCCTGCAGGTGAATCAGGTCTACTTTCCTCTAATGCATTTTCCTCCTCATCAGTTTCTATGTTTTGGACTTCCTCCTTTTTCTTCTTTTTCTTTGCGCTAGCCTATCCATCATGCTTGACCCGGGTGACCAAGGGAGTTCCGATGATGTCGGGGTTGAAGAGTTATGCATCTTCCACCGGGACATGGAACTCTACTAGCCATTATTTGGTGATCTCCTCCATGGCTTCGTCGACCATCTTGTAATAGGACTGCAACTCCTCCTTACTTTCATCCCTGTGTGCAATGATGTAGATAAAGTGTAGATCTATGTGAAACTTTGCTAGCGACCTATAGTGATGCAAAGTGTTGGGTGTCATTCATGGGAATGATTCAATAGCATGCTTCAGTTGTAGGTAGTAAGCATGGAACACCATGTTCGATTGCCACTACTTCGCCATATCATTTGTATACCACAAGTTGGAGAACCTTGCGGCCAATGGCTCCAATGAATCAACTTCCGGGAAGGCTGCTCCTTCTGACAATTTCCAAGTGACAAATGTGATCAATACGAGTAGCCAACTAAAATGAAACTCATATCCCTGATCTTGTGCTTCGCGCCATTCCTTCTCAAACTCGTTGACGAGGTAACTTGCCCAATTCATTTGCATGCCTTCTACGCACTTCCCTGCGAAGTCTACTACAAATCCAGTGACCTGCGTCGGATGGTTATTTTTGATGAGCTTACTAGATATAAGCTGACAATATAGGTGCACTGCGCCCTCGCTTTCTCTTTTCTACATCACCATAATCTTCCTTTATGCGTTGTGCCAGGGAGCAATCTGCAACTTTCCCTGGGTAGAACTGTTGAGGGTCTGGTCCCTGCATGCTCAGTCCTGTGATGATATGGATCAATGCCAGATCCATAGTGACGCGCCTGTCAAGCCACAGATACCCTCCATGGTAGCATGACAGGAGGCGTTTAACACAAGAGTTAACCTCTTGATGTCGACCGAAGTGGGGGATATTCATTACATTCAAGATCATTGATTGTGTGAGATCCTTTATCCATGGATGGAAGGCTATGCACGTCTTCTTCCCAGTCGTATTCATCAAATACCTATGTGGTGCGAGGATCACATAGTTCTTCCTGTCTCCAAGGTTGAAGTCGTTGTTCTTCAGTGCTGAGATATGTCCTAACTGGGTTCCAACTATGTGTATCCCCTTCAAGATGTACATAGTGATCAAGGTGTACTCGAAATACCGTGGGATGTTGTTGTGGTTCACCGAGATAGTCAAAGGTGGTATGTAGTATGGGAATACTAATAGGATCTACTTCGCGTTAGCCAGATCATCGCAGTGTTTTCTTTGCTTCTCAGCAGTGCAGCCAGAGTGTTGTTTAGTCGATGGGGATGCTTGAAATCTGCTAATTGATGATGCCTGTATTCCCACAGACATGACTCTCTCAGTCATGACGTCTACAATTATTTCCTCCACAGACTTCCTAACGCGCTATGTTCGCCCGACATTCACACTCATAATCAAATAAATTGGGTAGGAGAGTGGACAAGCAAGGTAATCAAATAGAGGGCGAGGTCTAGAAAGAACAACACGGTATACAATCAATGCTCTACTAGCTTAGATAATCACAGTTGGCAAAAAGTGGTCACGATGCAGCGTTCGATGGGTTAAATAAGAAACATCGTAACTGATACCTCTAATGGGAAGGAATGCCTCAATCAATACGAATCCATCCATTATCGTGCGGTCTCAACGGTCCAATGGCGGTGTTTCCAGTGATAACTTCATTTTTAGACATTCTGGAGCGTCATTCTAATGGTTGGGGCACCTCCAACGGTCATATAGCTTCATTGTGGAGAATTCCCATTCTGTGTAGTTCTGTTATTCCGGTGAGGTTCGAGTTCTACAGATCTGTCTTTTGCAAAGTCTTTTCTGGAACTTGCTATAGTTTTTCTAACTTGGCTTTCTTCTTACTAAGCTTACTTGCCTTCTTTCCTGTGATTTGAGTCTCTATATTCCTCTTTCCATTCTTATTCTTATCTGTTCTTAGCATAGTGAATTCACGCTACTAATTTTCTTTCAAAGGGTTCAGAGATAATACCTCTTTGCTTACTAGGTCCTGGGTGGACATACTTTCTTCTTTCATGGATAGGTCCTTCAACCCTTCTTGCGCTCTTTCAAAGTTGACAACTACTTCTCTTTCATTCTACTGCTTCGACTCAACTTATCGTTCTTCTATCAGTCGATCTATTCTTTGAGCTATGAAATCCCTTAGTTCTTTCTTTTTCTTCTCTATGGCTTCCTCCTCTTCTTTCCTTCTGATCAGA
>SNQJ01S0018543.1:87293-101219 GCA_010110895.2 Picea sitchensis
GGGGTGGAAAGTGTGTGGGTGAGTCTTCTTGATCCTATTGGAAATAATATAGCCTACTATTCCTAAGGTATAATAATGGTCTCAAACAACATTGTTGAATCCTATGCTGTATACAAAGGAGTGTGCATAGCTAAAGAGAGAAATGTCTCTAGAATATGATATTTGGAGACTCCATGATGGTAGTTTGAGAAATACACAAGAGAAACCAGTCTGATAACAATGTATTTAATGGAATAATTTCTCACATATTGTCTCTCATCGAAGTCTTTATTAACTTCAAAATATTTCATATAAAAAGAGGCCTTAACCCCCTAGTCGATCAATAGGTGAGGATTGGCACTACTCTGATTTGTGGAGTTATTAATATAAATATGTTTAGTGGGGTCTTTCCTATTCCATGATTGATCCCCTTCTTATTTGTACGAACAATTGGTGATGGTGTGTCACATTATTCCTTGTGTAATTATTCCCACACACTTGATTTTTATTTCATCTTTATGGGTATTTAATATCATATTTGCCTCTATAATGTTTTATGCTGTTTGAGCAATCTAGTCATCGATTATTCTCCACTACTATTTGGGAGGGTTTCTTCTCCTAGTTGAGTGTTGGGTTCTAGGTATTTGTTCTATTTAAAATGTGGTCACGTATGGGGGTTAATGTTATTATGGTTGTTGGTTTTTAAGGTATTGGCTCGGTCTTTAGAGGAAGGGGTTTTCTTATCACTGGCTCTGTTTGTTTCTATCTAAAAATTTCATCTTGTTTACCAATCCTTGGTTTTTGTCTCATATAGTGCTCATTTTCTCTCGCAAGTGTTTTATTCTTGTAGCTCAAAAAAATCTTGCATCTTTTATCTGTGGAATTAGGATTCGAATCTGTCAGGGGAGGAGGTTTTCTATATTCTGTGGATGTAATGGATAATTATGGACCCCTCCTAGAGTGATTTCAAGAAGATACTCCAGTGAAAAAAGGATATTTCTCAGGCCAAATGTTCTATGATCCAACAACTCTCAATAAAAATGGGTAAATTTGAATTGTCCATGGCCTCCTTGACATGGAAAATGGATACAATGGAGCTCCAAATCCAACACTTGAGGAAACTGTCTTACCGTCATCACTCAACCTCTACATCAATTAATCATGGTACATTATATCCTTGTAAATATGTTACTATTAATATGTTTTCTATATTCTGTGGATGTAATGGATAATTATGGACCCCTCCTAGAGTGATTTCAAGAAGATACTCCTGTGAAAAAAGGATATTTCTCAGGCCAAATGTTCTATGATCCAACAACTCTCAAGAAAAATGGGTAAGTTTGAATTGTCCATGGCCTCCTTGATATGGAAAATGGATACAATGGAGCTCCAGATCCAACACTTGAGGAAACTGTCTTACCCTCATCACTCAACCTCTACATCAATTAATCATGGCACATTATCTCCTTGTAAATATGTTACTATTAATGGAATTCAAGAATGCAGTACGACATCTATGGATATTGAAGAAGGACCTTTGTAGCATGAAAGGGCCTCATAAATTCAATATTCTTTCTCCTCTAATCAGTAAATATTTTTTAAAGTTTAGTGGTTTTTAGGCTAGTTTATCAAAGATGTAATCAACATAGATAATCAATGAACCAATCTGGGGAGAGCTCCAAATTTTTCTATATTAGATATAGAGTTATGTACATGTTGTGAGCGATTTTTGAAGACTTTGTATGAATGTTGTTTGCCTTAACACAACTGTTTTTAATAAAAATACAATTCAGTTTCATTTAAAAATAAAACTTCATTACAAATATCCCTAGAATACGGACATTGAACAAATAGGTGATTTCCATTTCCTCATTTATTTTACAAAAATTACATCTTCAATGGCCATGCCAATTTCTCTTCTCTTGAGAATCCTAGGTTAAAATTTTATTTGAAAATGCTCAGCATAGAAATATCCATCTTTTGAGAACACTATTGAGCTTCCAAATTCTTTTCCACTGCCATTTTTTCTCCCCAACCTCTTCTTTCAGCATTCTAGTTCAACAACCTAGTTTTGTTGTGTAAATTAATGAAAGATTGTTCTTTAACCATTTTGACTCATCTTCTACCTCACAAATGTTTAGAGAACTATGTTTTAACTAGAGAGTATAATCATTCCATTCTTTAGAAATTTCCTTCTGCAAATTTAAGTCACTTGCATCCTTCCAATATTATCTCCCCGTAGTGGATATACTTTTATATTTTTCACCTGTCTATCGATAAATTCATTGGCTATTAAGTGCATTAATTAAATGACTTGAATGTATGAACTTTGAAAAAATACAAATCCAAGTATCTTTACCAAGTTTGACCCTATTCCTCTCCCTACCTTCCAAGGTAACATTTTCCAACCAAAGGAAAATCCTTTATTGGATATTTCCAAATTATTGAGGCTCCTTTAAAATACTTCATCTCACTCCTTAAGAATTCTTCCATTGAACCTTATCCTATATATTTTATAATCATCAGTGTTCCCTAGAGACCCTTGCCCGACAACATAGGTATTCCAACAAAGGACGAACACCTTTAGTAACCAATCACACAACCATATCAAATATCAACACACCGATGTTTTGATGTGGTAAAACCCCTACGGGGAAAAATCCACAACCCCAATCAACACGACCACTTGGAGCATTTTATTAATGCAAAAGAAAAATATTACAAAGAGATTTTCTCAAAATTGATCATCGACAAATGAACCTCCATGCTCTTTAAATAGAGATCATGGACCAATCGGGTAGTAGGCCATGTATCAATGGCCATTAAGATCGAAGAGAATATGAATCGTCAGATCACTCTATGTCAGGAACATATCGTGATCATCATATTTCCTAACTAAAACCGCATACTAATGCATACTAAAGAAACATAATTTTACCTAACAAAACACATTAGACCAAGTAGATATTAACTAACTCCTAAGTGTCTAAATATCCTAACATCCCCCCTTAAGAAAAACTTGGGATAGGATTGAAGGATTTAAAATATTGACACAATAGGAGAAGGAAGGAAAAATTAGAGCCTATCCCCTCTTGATGACAACTTCTTGAACTCCTAACGTAGATTGAAGTTTGGAAAACATCGCTTTTGTAAGAGACTTTTTGAAAATGTATGCAACTTGATATTCTATAGGGAAACAAAGAACTTCAATAACTTTATCATGAATGAGATTTCTGATGAAGTGCATGTGTAGCTTGATGTTTTTTTTTTCACTGATGTTGAACTGGGTATTTGGAGAGATTTATGGCACTCTGATTTTCACACCAAAGTCTTGTCTGATGCTAGTGATGGAATCCAAATTATGAAAGGATCTGTTGAAGCCACAAGGGTTCCTGACTTGAATTTATCGTTGCTCGGTACTCTACTTCTACTGAAGAAGGTGCAATAGCCTATTGTTTCTTATGGGCCCAGGGGACATGTCCTGAACCAAGGATGAAAACATAACATGCATGATAATTTCTATCGTCAAGGTCTCCAACCCAATATGAATCAGTGAAACCAACCAATAAAGGAGTCCCCCATAAACTATAATGTATCTCGAACTAAATTGTACCACAGATATAGTGAAGTATCCTTTTAGTTTCTTTCTAATGGATTTCATGGGGTGTTTGCTTATACCGGGCAACAAGACCAACAACAAAGGAAATATCAAGATGGGTATGAGTCAAGTATAAGAGGCTATCAACTAACTGACGGTACAAGGTGGCATCAACTTCAATATAAGTACAGGTGGAAGTAAGCTTGACTCCAGACTCAAATGGAGAAGGGGCTGGTTTACAATCGTCCATGTGAAAGCAATGAAGAAGGTCACAAGAATACTTAGACTGGGAAATAAAAATTCCTTCATTGTTTTTCAAAACATGGAGGCCAATGAAATAGTGCAAAAATCCCAAGTCTGTCATTTCAAATTTCTTCTTAAAGTTGGTTTTCACATTCTTTAAAATTTTTGAGTCACTACCAGTAAGGATAAGGTCATCAACATAATGGACAAGCATGATGATATGGCTTCCTACTTTCTTGGTATAGACATTAGGATCAGAATGGCATATAGTGAATCTGGTATCAATAAGAAAGTTGTCCATTTTGGCATACCAAGATCGGGGAGTGTTGGCATAGGGGCAGACCCAAGGCTCAACGCTTCAACAATGCACCAACAAAACCCTAACTACCGACCCTTTCAGCAACACCTTCGAAGCAGATGAGGTCTCACCCGAGGTAGAGGCAGGGGGGGTTGTAGGACTCATGTGTCTACAACCAAGATGGGACACAAATATATGATTACAATACTTAACAAAGCACTTAGCCAACAATATGCATTAGTTCTTCAACCTTATTCACGTCGCAGGTTAAACCCTTATTACAGATCGGTGCAATAACAATGCAGATCGAGTACTTTCCATCACTTAGCACATAGCACTAGCTTAGATCTATCATTCATTCACATCATTAAGAACTAAGCTACAACATCAAATGCATTCATTATACATAACATCAAAAACACTAAGAAAATAATCACATAAACAACATTGCACAAAGCATATCAAGACACACGATATACGTGGTTCACCCCAGTGTGGGGCTACATCCACCAACTTCTTTTTCTCCTTCTTTATTAGTCTCCAATATTCTTACATTCATATTCTCTTGTGCATAAATCCACAGAGCCTAACTCCATAGAGGAAAGGAGATCTACGAGCTACGCACCAGATCCTCCTTCCCAAAACTAGGTCAAGGCACAAAGCCAACTCCTACACAATGTGTTCGCACAAAGTCTCACTTTACACAACTGGATTTCCCAAAGAAACTTACAATCTATTGCACTAAGCCAAACATACTCTTTTCACATAGCCAACCCTACTAGTAGTCATGCACTAATCCAATGTAAATCTACATTGCTTAGCTACTACTTATTTATACAATTACAACAAGGCCTAATCATGGGTAAACCCATNAAACCCTAATACAAAACAAGTGAGATCCCACGATCTTCACTTTGCTTGGGTGCTCCATCTTCAATCAGCCTGTCAAAGTCCCAAAAGTGGTCAAACACGACCAATGTTTCCTCAAAACTTGGTCAAGGGCCAATAGGCCCCCAACACTCACTTGTGACTCGTCCGGAGTCACTCAGATCTTGGCAGTGCTTCTTCGAAGGCCTCAATCTTAGCTCGAGCTTCCTCGACTTGCTGGTTTACTAGAGCCTCTTACTCAATGAACTCTTGAATTAATTTCTCTGTAACAGGCCCTTCCAGTTGCTATTCCATCATCACAACTACTTGGTCTAGCTGCGAGCCTTGGCCTTCAATCTCTTCAAAACGCGTGCAAGATTCATCCTGCACTAGCTGGAGTCTCTGTGTCACCTTCATGACTTTTCTCTGGATGGCAGTAACCTACTATTGGATTGTGCATTGTTCCTATGATCACTTCATTTTTTCAACTACAGTAAGCAACTTCATCCGCACTTGCATGATGGATGCCTACTGCTTCGCCTCCTGGAGTTGTGCTTCCAGTTTATTTAGCTCTGGATCTTCTGCAAGGTGCTCATAGGTCTGTGCACTCCGATCACTCAATTGCTTACACTCTAAGGCGAGTGCCTTGATTCTTTCTGCTGCACTTTTGGCGATTTCTTCCCTCTGATCGCACACTTCTTGCAAAGTGCTTGGTACTGATTGGATTTCTAGCTCCATTACTCTTGCTTGAAGCTGCTGAATGGCTTCAATGAGCTTCCCCACTTGTATCTAGGTTGACTCTTCTTCCTCATGTGCTAATCCCGACACAGAGCGAAGTGATTTAGTCACTTCTTCTTTAACCATAGTCTACTCTGCGAGCAACTGGTCTTTTTATTTCTGCATCCTCGCTTTGTCCTCCTCAAACATCGCCTGAATTTCATCTTTCTCCTACTGCGCAACTCAAAGTTTCTCTAAGACCTCCTCCTTTTCTTGCTTCACGACTTATGTAGCCTACTCCTTTTATTCTTGGACTCGACGAAGTTGAGCCTCTGTTGCATCTTCTAATCTTCGTAATTGGGTGGGTTCATCCCCTAATTTTTCAATTTCCATTGAAGAAGGTGCGCAGTAGGTACTGTGCAGCTCGAGTAGATGGATTACTATATGTCCTTGAGCTCCTTCACTATTCTGTGATACAATTTTTCTTACTTTGCTTCATGTCTCTGCAAGATATCCTCTGAGGTGTCCTCCATGACTGCGATGATGAGATCAACATCGTCCATTGTGAGCACATTCTTCGACTGAGGCTCAGAGGCTCGAGTATTCTTTCTTGCTGAGGGTTTCTGCTGAGAAACCTTCCTTTTCTTTGATGTTTCAGTCTTTGTAAGGGGATCCTTCGGCAGTGTAACTTCATCTTTTTCTTACTTGTATCCTTCTTCCCCTCCTTCTTCTTGGTTCACTTCGTCTCTTCGTCCTCCTGCAGGTGAATCAGGTCTACTTTGCTCTAATGCATTTTTCTCCTCATCAGTTTCTATGTTTTGGACTTCCTCCTTTTTCTTCTTTTTCTTTGTGCTAGCCTGTCCATCATGCTTGACTCGGGTGACCAAGGGAGTTCTGATGATGTCGGGGTCGAAGAGTTATGCATCTTCCACTGGGACATGGAACTCTACTAGCCATTATTTGGTTATCTCCTCCATGGCTTCGTCGACCATCTTGTAATAGGACTGCAACTCCTCCTTACTTTCATCCTTGTGTGCAATGATGTAGATAAAGTGTAGATCTGTGTGAAACTTTGCTAGCGACCTATAGTGATGCAAAGTGTTGGGTGTCATTCATGGGAATGCCTCAATATCATGTTTGAGTTGTAGGTAGTAAGCATGGAACACCATGTTCGATTGCCACTGCTTCGCCATATCATTTGTATACCACAAGTTGGAGAACCTTGCGGCCAATGGCTCCAATGGCTCAACTTCCGAGAAGGCTGCTCCTTCCGACATTTTCCAAGTGACAAATGTGATCAATATGAGTAGCCAACTAAAATAAAACTCATATCCCTGATCTTGTGCTTCGCGCCATTCCTTCTCAAACTCGTTGACGAGGTAACTTTCCCAGTTCATTTGCATGCCTTCTACGCACTTCCCTGCGAGGTCTACTACAAATCCAATGACCTGCATCAGACGGTTATTTTTTATGATCTTACTAGCTATAAGATAACAAGATAGGTGCACTACACCATCCTAGATGGAGGATACTTTGTAGCCTTGCTTTCTCTTTTCTACATCACCATAGTCTTCCTTTATGCGTTGTGCCAGGGAGCGATCTGCAACTTTCCTGGGGTAGAACTGTTGAGGGTCTTGTCCCTGCATGCTCAGTCCTGTGACGATATGGATCAATGCCAGATCCATAGTGACACGCCTGTCAAGCCATAGATACCCTCCATGGTAGCATGACAGGAGGCGTTTAACACAAGTGTTAACCTCTTGATGTCGACCGAAGTGGGGGATATTCATTACATTCAAGATCATTGATTGTGAGAGATCCTTTATCCATGGATGGAAGGCTATGGACGTCTTCTTCCCAGTCGTCTTCATCAAATACCTATGTGGTGCGAGGATCACATAGTTCTTCTTGTCTCCGAGGTTGAAGTCATTGTTCTTCAGTGCTGAGATATGTCCTAATTGGGGTCCAACTATGTATATCCCCTTCAGGATGTACATAGTGATCAATGTGTACTTGAAATACCGTGGGATGTTGTCGCGGTTCACCGAGACAGTCAAAGGTGGTATGTAGTATGGGAATACTAATAGGATCTACTTCGCATTAGCCAGATCATCGCAATGTTTTCTTTTCTTCTCAGCAGTGCGGCCAGAGTATTGTCTAGTCGATGGGGATGCTTGAAATATGCTAATCGATGATGCCTGTATTCCCACAGACATGACTCTCTCAGTCATGACGTCTACAATTATTTCCTCCACATACTTCTCTAACGCGCTATGCTCGCCCGACATTCACACTCGTAATCAAATAAATTGGGTAGGAGAGTGGACAAGCAAGGTAATCAAACAGAAGGCGAGGTCTAGAAAGAACAACACGGTATACAATCAATGCTCTACTAGCTTAGATAATCAAAGTTGGAAAAAAGTGGTCACGACGCAGCGTCCAATGGGTTAAAAAAGAAACATCGTAACAGATACCTCTAATGGGAAGGAATGCCTCAATCAATACGAATCCATCCGTTATCGTGCGGTCTCAACGGTCCAATGGTGGTCTTTCCGACGATAACTTCATTTTTAGACATTCTGGAGCGTCATTCTAATGGTTGGGGCACCTCCAACGGTCATATAGCTTCATTGTGGCGAAGTCCCATTCTGTGTAATTCTGTTATTCCGGGGAGGTTTGAGTTCTACAGATCTATCTCCTGCAAAGTCTTTTCTGGAACTTGCTATAGTTTTTCTAACTTGGCTTTCTTCTTACTAATATTCCTTGCCTTCTTTCCTATGATTTGAGTCTCTAGATTCCTCTTTCCATTCTTATTCTTATCTGTTCTTAGCATAGTGAATTCACGCTACTAATTTTCTTTCAAAGGGTTCAAAGATAATACCTCTTTGCTTACTAGGTCCTGGGTGGACATACTTTCTTCTTGCATGGATAGGTCCTTCAACCCTTCTTGCGCTCTTTCAAAGTTGACAACTACTTCTCTTTCATTCTACTGCTTCGACTCAAATTATCGTTCTTCTATCAGTCGATCTATTCTTTGAGCTATGAAATCCCTTAGTTCTTTCTTTTTCATCTCTATGGCTTCCTCCTCTTCTTTCCTTCTGATCAGATCCTTCTCAATACAAGTCTTTCCCAATAAAATTGGAAAAGGGGTGCTATTCTCAGTAAATTTAATGACTTCAAATTCTTCTTCACTCGATGTCTCATGAACAATCATAGGTATATTAGTAACTCTTCTACATAGGGTTATCATCTTTCCTTTAAAGAAGCCTATCCTTCCCAATGAAGGTATTATAGCAGGCTTTCCCAAAATTTCCGAAGAGCTTTCTGGAATAATTTTCACATGTGTTTCTTCATCCAATACACAGTCTATGTCGTAGTCTTCTATTCTTGGAACTATGCGTTGTTTTTCTTTCAGGATCTTTGGTAAACTGATGTCTCTATGATCATCCATTTATTCTTTTAACTGTATTAACATAGTCTCTGACTCTTTTTCTGTATGACTCTCAGTCTCTTGACCTTCTTTATAGTTTTCTTGTCTCATGTTCATATTTTCAACTTTAGAAATCATTCTTGGACAATACTCAACCTTATGACCAATAGCTTTACAACAAAGACAAATAGGATCTATACCAGGGCATTCCTTAGCAAGATGTCCCAGCCTCCTGCAATTATAACACAATGTTAATCCTCTCTTTCTTTTAAATGAGCCCCAACCTCTCTTGTTCTACACATTGGGATCATATTGTTGGACCTGCAATCTGCACAAAATCTTTCTAGGTTCCTGCATCCACTTATTAGTCCAAAAATTATTTCTATGCATAGGAATAACATATTTTTCTCTATTTTTATCAAATTTATTCAGATCAACTCTTTCTTCTATTTGGTCACTAACATTCAGGCTAGAACAAAATATATCAAACATACCTATAATCATACTTTCGAAACAAAAATTTCCACTTATCTTACCTTTACCAGAGCACAAAGATTTAAGATATTACCTTCTTATTTCATCTCTGGTTTCTTTCTTAGCACAGAGCTTCACAAGTCAAGTAGAATATTGTGCACTACAATAACATATCTATGCACAAGGCTTTCTCTTTTCTTCAATTCCTAGCAATCACAGTTTCAGGTCCTGAAAATGGAACCATTTGTTGGCACAGGGGCAGACCAAGGGTTCAACGCTTCAACAACGCACCAACAAAACCCTAACTACCGACTCTTTTGGCAACACCTACGAAATAGATGAGGACTCATCCAAGGTAGAGGCGCGNTTTAGGAATCAGATGTCTACAACCAAGCTGGGACACAGATCCGTGATTACAATACTTAACAAAGAACTTAGCCAAAAATACGCATTAGTTATTGAACCTTATTCACATTGCAGGTTAAACCCTTATTACAGTTCAATGCATTAACAATACAGATCGAGTTTTCCATCACTTAGCACATAACACTAGCTCAAATCTAGCATTGATTCACATCATTAAGCACTAAGCTACAACATCAGATGCATTCATTATACATAACAACAACAATGCTAAGCAAATAATCACATAAACAACATCGCACAAAGAATATCAAGACACAGGATATATGTGGTTCACCTCAGTGTGGGGCTACGTCCACCAACTTCTTCTTCTTCTTCTTCTTTATTAGTATCCAATATTCTTACATTCATCTGCTCCTGTGCACAAAGCCACAGAGCCTAACTCCATAGAGGACATGAGATCTACGAGCTGCACACCAGATCCTCCTTCCCAAAACTAGGTCAAGGCATAGAGCCAACTCCTACAAAGTCTATTCACACAAAGACTTGCTTTACACAACCAAATTGCACAAAGCAACTTACAATCTCTTGCACTAAGCCAAACATACTCTTTGCACATAGCCAACCCTACTAGTAGCCATGCACTAAGCCAATGGGAATCTACATTTCTTAGATACTACTTATTTATACAATTACAACAAGGACTAATCATGGGTAAACCCATGGGCCGACATCCCAAAACCCTAATGAACCCCTTGCTGGATCCACAAAAAAAGTGAGATCTCACGATCTCCACTTCGCTTGGGTGCTCCATCTTTGACCAGCCTGTCGAAGTCCCAAAAGTGGTCAAACAAAACCAATGTTTCCTCAAAACTTGGTCAAGGGCCAACAGGGAGCTTTCTTAAGACCATAAAAAGATTTATTAAGGCGAAAAACAAGGCTAGAGTCATTTTGGACATTGCTAGGAGGTTGTTCCATGTAGATTTATTCTTACAAATCTTTGTGAAAGAAAGAGGATTTAACATCCATCTGATGGAACTCCCATTTATGTGAGGCCACAAGGGAAAGAACAAAGAGGATGGAATTCATTTTGTCTATAGGGGAAAAGGTTTCATTATAGTCAATTCCTTCAACTTGGGAAAATTATTTGGCAATTAACCGAGCCTTGTGTCTTTCAACACTTCCATCAGATGCATACTTAGTTATTTAGACCCATTTACATCTAACAAGTTTTCTTCCTTTTGGAAGAGATACAAGATCCCAAGTATCATTTGCCATTAAAGAACGATACTATTCATTCATTGTTGTATCCCAATATGGATGACCTAAATCTTATGCAAATGTCTTTGGATCGTGAGTCTTTGAAACTTGAGCCAAAAGAGAAGAGTCTCACTGGAACTATGAACGTGTCTGACACTGATCTGAAGGATCACCAACAAGATCACCATTTGCTTCTCATGTTGAACAAACCCATCTAGGAAGCATTGGAGCTGGTGTTGGTTTAGGTTCAAAGAACTCATCTAGAGGAAGGTGAGTAGGCAGAGGTGGATTTTCATCCTCACTGTCATCATCTGAAGAAGAAAGAAGAATAAGAAAAGAAGAAGGCACAAACGTCAAATTAGGCTCGCAGACCAAGAGATTTTCATCAAATTTAACATCTCTTCTAATAATAATTTCATTACAATGTGGTTGAAGAAGTCTATAACCTTTGACATCTTCAGAATAACAAAAAAATATACACTTCTCACTTTTATATTGCAATGCTTTCCTTTTCTCATCAGGAATGCGAGCCCATGCTATACTTCCAAATACACGAAAGTGACTTACATCTAGTTTAATTTTAGTTGAAGATTCTTCCAATGTTATACTTTTAAGATCCTTTGTGGTAGTGCAATTTAATATGTAATTTACACAGTTGATGGATTCTTCCCAATACTCTATATTTAATCCCTTAGATTGGATCCTACAATTATCCATTTCTTTTAATGTGTGTTTCTTTCTCTCAGCAACACCATTTTGTTGTGGTGTATATGGAACAATGTGTTGCATTTGGATGCCTTATGTAATGCAATAACTTGTAAAATTATTGTTCACATATTCGCCTCCATTATCTATTCTTAACCTTTGAATTTGATGTCTAGATTTCTTTTCTACAAGGACCTTGTAGGCCAAAAAATTATCAAAAACTTCACTCTTAAGTTTTAGGAAGTAAATCCAAGTACGTCTGGAAAAGTCATCAATGAAAGTTAAGAAATACTTGCATCTAGAAAAAGAAGGAGTAGAAAGTGGACCACACAAATCATTGTGAACAAGATGCAAAGGGCCCGAGGTGTGCTAAGAGTCACATTTGTCAAAATTTTCCCAATGTTGATTGCCGAGAACATAACTAGAAAAAACACCATCTCCGCATGAAACAGAAGGAAGATCAGTCACCATCTATTGATTACATAGTTGTTGCAATGAGTGATAGTTTAGATGACCAAACTGCTCATGCAAAAGTTTTCTCAAGTCATCGCTATGAGCAACAAAAGCTGATGAAAAATATGATGACCCAAAGTTGTAAAACTTCTACGGCCTGGTAATATCATCAACAATTCTAGTTGCAAGAAAATGCTTAGGATATTTTAGATCCTTGATTACAACTTGGTGAGGTGAAAACTCTACAGTTTTAACTTCACCTGAATGAGTGATTTGATACACTGATAGAAGGTTGCAAGAAAGACTTGGAACACATATTACATCATTGAAATGACCAATATCTACTTGAACTATTCCATATCCCACAACATTAAGAGATCTATCATCACGAACAAATATTTTCTTGGTGTTACATTCATTTAGAGCATAAAATATGTCTTTATCCTTAGCCATATGATAAGATTCTCCAGAATCAATAATCCACTCATCAGAAGAAGAAGTAGAAGTTGTATTGAAGAAGAAACCAGAAGAAGAAAGTGCATGTGCATGAGAAGAAGAAGAAGAAGAAGAAGAAGAAGAAGAACTAGAATCAATATTGATATTGTGCTTCTTCATTGTTTCTTCTAAAGATTCCATCTTCTTGAAACATTTGGAATCATCATGACCATATTTATCGCAAAAGTTGCAATGTCTGTTAGTCTTCTTATTTTTATATTTTTCTCCTTTGTCACCATTAGGAGCTAAAGTTGTCTGACTGGGTTTGGGACCCTTATGTTTATTGTTTTCGTAGTGAGGATGTTTCTTCTTGGGATACTTGGGTTTATATTTTTTCTAGGCGACTAAGGCTTTGTTGGAGGTACCTGCAATGTTGATCAATCCAAGTTGTACAAGATTATCTTCCTCTCTAATCAAAGCAACACAAAAGGACTCAAGAGTGGGTTTTTGATAAGATTTCCCTAGAGCCTCTCTCATGGCATAAAAGGTAGATACAAACAAAATATGCACTACCTATCTTAGAAAGAATAAGATAGATGCAACGCTCTTCCTCCATCTTTATCTCACATTCTTCACATAAAATTTTGAGTGGTTTAACCTTAGATAGATAGTCTCCAATGCAATAAAAATCACTTGGAATTAAAGTTACTACTTGATTTTGTAACTGTTGTGCTCAAATAATATTGACTTTACCAAACACAAATTCAATCTTCTCCCAAGCTTCATCGGGGTCATCAATTTCTTTAAGGTGGAACCTTAAATCAGGAGAGATGGAAATTATTTTTACTCCACATGCTTCATCACTCTTATTAGCCCATTTGAATTTCTTATCATTATGAGTGGGTTATTTTTCCTTTCCCAAGTTAACCTAGTACAAGTCTTTACTTCTTAATAAATTCTCCATATGATATTTCCATTGGAAGTAGTTGGTGTTGGTAAGAAAAAGATTACCGGAAGAATACATATTAAATATGTAGATAATATGGATTTAAAATATGAAACTGATGATCTAGATGGAAAGATATCGAAAACTTGGGAGTTTTA
>SNQJ01S0018543.1:101229-124060 GCA_010110895.2 Picea sitchensis
ATTTAACCTTCAAAAACACATGGTCACACATGATCGACAACTTTAAACTCTTTGTGGGTTCTTCCTTTATTTGTGCAACTTTTTTTCCTGTCCTGGGAATCCTTTAAATTATTCCTCTTCTTTACCATATTCTCTTCCATTTCCTAGAGAAAATATGGCCCAACTACTACGCAGTCTACTCGGTTATCCCAACTCACTGTGTTGCACTTACTACCATAAAGTCCTTCAAATTGGCTCATCTTTAAATATTCTTGATACCCATTTTTGTAAGGAAAATCTCCCAAGTAAAGGTAGTATTCCCATTTTGATGGTTTATCCATCACATACATCCTAAGCATATCTTCAATCACCTGATTTACTCTTTTTGTTTGACCATCTATCTCAGGGTGATAGGTTGTACTAAAGTTCATATTTGTTACAAATCCTCTAAATATCCCTTTCCAAAAGTTTGAAGTAAACTCAGAATCTTTGTCAGACACAATTTTCTTAGGTACACCATAAATATTTACAATTTCTCGCATGTATATTTCAACAATGTTGGTTTCCTTGTGCGTTGACTTCACTAGAATAAAATGGGTAGATTTAGTAAGCTTTCCCACCACCACCATAATAGAATAATGTTGCTTAGCAATCCTAGGAGAATTAGTAATGAAATGCATGGTCACAACTTCCCACTTCCACTCAAGAATGGGAAAATGATGTAGCAAACCATGTGAATGTATGTGCTTAGCCTTGAACTTTTGACATTCAAGGAATCTAGAAATAAAATTAACAACTTCCTTTTTCATACTTGACCAATAGAATTTCTTTTTTATTGCAATAATAGTATTCTAGTATCCTGAATGTCCAACATAAATAACCTTATGCATCTCCGACAATAACAGACTTTTCAACTCTTGATAATTTGGCACATAGCTCTGCGTCTGTACATGAGGATCCCATCCTCTTTCAGTTCATAATCTCCAAACTTCTGCTACAACATACCTTGTTGTAAAGTCTCCTTTATGTCAGTATAGTGCAGACATGATTTGGAAACCTCTATAATTATGTTGCACAAATATGACTAGTACATGCTAATGAATGTAGCATGCATCTCATGCACCCTTCTACTGAGTGTGTCAGCCACCTTGTTGTCCTTTCCTCTGATATGATTTATGTAAAAGTCATACTCATTGAGGAACTTTATCCACCTCATTTATCGAGAATTTAAACTTGGTTGTCCAAACAGATTCTTCATACCACTATGATATTTCCTCAACTCAAACCTTTTACCCATGAGATAATGCCTCTACATATGCAAGGAATGCACTATGGCTACAAAATACAAGTCATGAGTATCATAGATCCTTTCATGCTCTTTAAAATTTCTTGATCTATAACACACCACATGTCCATTCTAACTCGAGACTCCACTGAGCCCTTCCTTGCATGCATCCCTGCACACAACAAACTCTACATTTGGATCAACAATTCTCAAATTTGGCACACTTGTTAACAAAGTCTTCAAGTGTTGAAAAAAACTTGCACAATCTGGATTCCATTCAAATAACACACCTTTCTTTTGCAAGGATGTAATTGGATGTTCAATTTTTTAGAATTCTTCAATAAACATTTTGTAATAACCTGCAAGTCCCATAAAGGCCCTTACCTCTACGACATTTCTTGGTGTCATACATTCCTCAATAGTCTTTATCTTTTTTGAATCCACAACTATTCCTTCCTTGGAAATAATATGACCCAAATAATGAATCTATCACTGATAAAATGAACACTTGCTATATTTTCATAAAGTTGATGCCCCCTTAATACTTGTAGCACCATCCTCAAGTGTTTCTTGTGCTCCTCTTCAAACTTTGAGTAAATAAGTATGTCATCCATAAATACAATGACAAACTTATCTAAATACTCTCTGAAATTTCGATTCATCAAACACATCAAGACAATTAGTGCATTTGAAAGCCCAAATGGAATCGTTGTGAACTCATAATGTACGTACCTTGTTCTTAACATAGTCTTGTTGATTCCCTCTTCCTTAATTCTCACTTGATTATATCCATATCTGAGATCAATCTTTGAAAATATCTGTGCACCCCACATCTGATCAAAGAGGTCATCTATCCTTGACAAAGGATACTTGTTCTTTAATCTTACTTTCTTCAACTGCATGAAATTGATGATACAAATCCCTAATGTACCAACCTTCTTCTCCATGAAAAATATTGGGTCACCCCAAGGTGACAGAATTGGGAATATATACCCCTTCTTCATAAGCTCTTCAAGTTGCATATGAAACTCCTTCAACTCTAGTGTACTCATCCTATAAGGAGTCTTGGATACAAGCACTGCTCCATGCATCAGGTTTATATATAAAGCAATATCTCTTTTTGGTGGAAAGCCCAGTATCTTTTTAAATACATCCTCAAACTCTTTCAGTACTATGGAGTCTTCAAGGCATGGCACTTTATCCTTAGGTGCCTCTTCCATGTGTTCTGCAAAAAATTGGCATCGTTTCATGTAGCTTTTCTGCAATTGTAATGCTGGAACTTCTATGATAGAGACAACTCTTGGGATTCCTTGAAATGTTCTTAAGTTTCCTTCCTCATCCAGATAAGTGAATTCCTTATTGTAACTATCTAGGACAACATGGTGCTCATATAACCAATCCATATTGTTGGTCATAAGGTCTGCACCTAACTACTAAAGGGAAGATATAGGCCACCTCACTTTTTGAAAGGATTGGTTTTTTATAGGTTTAATTTGTTTCTTGGTCAGCTGATAAATGGGTTTCCAAGGATAGGGATCTATTGGGATGGTTCAAAAATATCACTATAAGGTTTCCCTTAACTAGTGGTATGCATTTTGGTAAGTAGATAAATATATGAAGAATAGGTGTTGTGGGTCGGAAATCCCTCCTATGGACTAGAACTAAGGGTTTTTATCATGCATGCAGAAATGACCTAAATATTCTTACTTCTTACCATCATCCCATGCCTAAACCCCCATTACTCATGTGTAAATACAAGGCTCAAGAGACTAAGTTGACGTACCTTATTTTTCATGTTTGATGTCGATCCCTTTTCGCGCTTAGTCGTTCTTTGACTGCATCTCTCCTCCCAATGCTGACCTGCATTCACCAAAAGATAAACAAAGAACTCCACATGGATTTGATCTATGAACTAATGGGTTAGATATTTAATCAATCATACAATCAATATTCAAATAATGACAATCTCATATGGAGGGATGGGAAAAGAAATTATTTTATTAACTTCACAATGATACCTTATAATGATAAAGTCAGCTACTGCTCCTTGATCCTGGTCCTGGGATCTTCTTCCACTGTCTTCCAAATACTTTTCTCTATACTTCTCTTTGCACAAGGATGGATAAAGGTTGGGACAAAGGGAATGCTCAATCGGGTATAGTTTCTTTACTATGATTTTCCTCCTTTCAAATGGGACCCATACCCCTTCTTTTATAGGTTAGAAGGAGGTAGGTATTTGGTCGAATTACTGGCCATGCATGGCCGAAAGGTTTAGTTAACTTACCCAAAGCTATGTGTTCCATCAACAACTTTCCTTTTTTCTTTCTTTTGTAGGTACACGCAGGTTGTCTTGGGTCAGCTAGCGTGTACACGCATGCAGTAATGGAGCAGGGCATGTGGGCCTTTATAAAAGGGGTTCTTAAGAAGAGTTGTTCAGTAGTGTTTTGGAAAAGAAGGAATTTGATGTGGCTTGATGGCAAGTAAGCATGTCTAGTGCAAATTAGGGTTATAACAATAGGAAATACAAAAAAGAATACAGTTTGTCACTTGTTGTATGAAATTTCAGACTTGAAACAATATTTCAGATCCAAAACATGTACCTGGACACAAATAATCCAAACAGGTTGTATTAGAAAAAATTATTCACTGAAATAATAGTTGAGATTAGGTTGCATGACAATAAACAGTTCATTGAGACAACAGTTGAAAGGAAAAGAAACAAAAGTTTGTATTCATTTCAATTTGCATCTAGATAAGATAAGAAGACACACAAGATTTGAGAAAATAAAGTATATCACCAAAAATTATATTCACCAGGTGGGAAACTTAACAATTTTATGCTTCAAGGCCTAGCCAAAATCTTGATTCTTCATCTCCCAAAACACTGACCCTTTTACATTCAAATATCCTCTATTTATCTTCATGTAGAGAGGGTTCGATTACCTATCTAGGATCTAAACTCTAAAGGTCAACTTTACATCACAAACAGATCCTGTAGATACAACTTCACTATCACTTCCTAATTACAAATTGTAAACATTTGCTTAAACTAAGTGGAGTTGAGTGGAAGTATCAGTTCATAACTCCCCATCAATTCAACCTCAAAAACATTGTTCTTATAAAAAAACAACTTATTACAAGTGGAAGAAGTGACTCTAACTAAACCCAAACAACATTCTATCAGTGTAACTGGTATCCTCTTCACTTCATTTATGCCTTTACTTATCCCCTGTCATCCCTTTCAATGTATGAATCACCATCTCCTCCATATTGGAAAATTTGGAGAGGTATTCTTCAATATCCTCATCCTTGATCACTATGGGATTTTGGTATTTAAAGGATGGATCAAACGATGCCTTGGAATTCAACCTCAAGTGGTTTGTGAGTCTACTTTTTCTATTAGGTTTTCTAGGCATTTCAAGGTCCTGGCTCTGTTTCCTCTTTTTTCTATATTTGGTCTCAGGGGATTCCTTAATCAGTGTGTCTACTAGCACAAATTATGTTGCAACAATATCAGGACTGGCTAGTTTAGTCGTCCTATGTCTACTTCTTTTTACTTGGGAATTTTGTCTAGCTGTATGGTAGTGGGCACATTCTTATCCTCATAATTTTCATGTGATAGTGGGCATGTTGGGCTATCTTGTTCTTCTCCCCATCCGATATAATTCCTAACATACACTTTGTCACTTCCGCTTTCCCTTTGTTTTTTTTAGAGGACCTTAATTCTGTTTGAGGGATTTCCTCTCTTGGTGGAGTAATTGATCTTTCTTTTTCAGGTCGGGTTCCCCATTTCTTAGGTGTGATCTTCTTTTTGGCTTGTTGGGTATCTTTCTATGAACACCTAGGTTCAGGAGAAACCCTAACTACTTGTTTAGACTCATCCTTCTATCCTTTTGGTCGTGGATAAACTTCATGTCCTTCCTCCTATAACCCTAAAGACCCCACAAAATACTCCCAGGGAATTTCTATTTCGTTTAAAGAAAAGAGAACTAGTATTTTAATGAACCCATGGTGATATATGCACATTACTTGGGAATTTTGTCTTGCTGCATGGTAGTGGGCACATTCTTATCCTCATAATTTTCATGTGATAGTGGGCATGTTGGGCTATCATGTTCTTCTCCTCGTCTGATATAATTCCTAACATACACTTTGCCACTTTCGCTTTCCCTTTATTTTTTTTAGAGGACCTTAATTGTCTTTGAGGGATTTCCCCTCTTGGTGGAGTAATTGATATTTATTTTTTAGGTCGGGTTCCCCATTTCTTAGGTGTGATCTTGTTTTTGGCTTGTTGGGTATCTTTCTATGAACACCTAGGTTCAGAAGAAATTATAACTACTTGTTTAGACTCATCCTTCTATTCTTTTGGTCGTGGATCAACTTCATGTCCTTCCTCTTGTAACCCTAAAGACTCCACAAAATATGCCCAGGGAATTTCTATTTCGTTTAAAGAAAAGAAAACTAATATTTTAATGAACCCATGGTGATATAGGCTTCTATGAGTAGATTTAGTGTAATTTTTTATTCTCTTAGACATTTTAGTTAGGATCGTAAGAAAATAGAAGTGGGGGTTTACCTCCTTGTCATCGTTTAAGTGCATGAGGAATCTAATGTGATAACAGTGAATGATTGAGAATATACCTTCTACCGTGATACACCTTTGAACTACATTGAGAATGCCCCTCCACTCTTCTTTAATCCACAGAATTGAGATTCCCTAGCTCCAATCAGGGTTTTGGTGTTCGGCCACTTGAAACTTGTTGTAGATTTCAATAGGCAATTCACCCTTTTTAAACCATCTCTCACCACTAATAGGGAGAGCACATTCCCTAGCAACGAAGTTCTCTGTAATATAAATGGTGGTTTCCCCAATTTGATTATGAAACCCATCAAAATTATGCGCGAATATTATGGCTACTCTTGGGTGATGTTCGTTGAAGGTGAATATAAATTTGAACCATTCTCCTCTGATAAATATGTATCTTATTTCTGGTATTTCTTTGAACATTTCGAGCCCTCTTAGCCATGTTTTGTTCAATTTCCAATGTTATTGGGGTGAAAACATTGTTTTCCAGTTTCTCCTGCTAAGAGTGGTGATCAAAAGTATGCATTGTTTCGGGTTTATTTACCACCAGTAATAATAAATACACACAACCCTTCAATAATAATAATAACTCGAGGCACAAACTGTTGGAAGATTGGTTGTTGTCATTGATGTCAACCCTAGTCATGGGTTTTGGACCGCAAGATTGATAAATGTATTTGGACATGAAGGACAATGCACATGCATATACAACACCCATGAATGGATAGTATACATCATGTTGTTTCGAACGATTGAGAATATACCTTCTCCTGTGATATACCTTTGAACTATAGTGAGAATGTCCCTCCACTCTTCTTTAATCCATAGAATTGAGATTCCCCAACTCCAATCAGGTTTTGGTGTTCGCCACTAGAAACTTGTTGTAGATTTCAGCTGGCAATTTACCTTTTTAAAACCATCTCTCACCACTAATAGGGAGAGCACATTCCCTAGCGATGAATTTATCTATAATATAAATGGTGGTCTCCCCAATTTGATTATGAAACCCATCAAAATTATGCGCGAATATTATGGCTACTCTTGGGTGATGTTCGTTGAAGGTGAATATAAATTTGAACCATTCTCCTCTGATAAATATGTATCTTATTTCTGGTATTTCTTCGAACATTTCGAGCCCTCTTAGCCATGTTTTGTTCAATTTCCAATGTTATTGGGGTGAAAACATTGTTTTCCAGTTTCTCCTGCTAAGAGTGGTGATCAAAAGTATGCGTTGTTTCGGTTTTATTTACCACCAGTAATAATAAATACAAACAACCCTTCAATAATAATAATAACTCGAGGCACAAACCGTTGGAAGATTGGTTGTTGTCATTGATGTCAACCCTAATGGTTTTGGACCGCAAGATTGATAAATGTATCACATGAAGGACAATGCACATGCATATACAACACACCCATGAATGGATAGTACACTGCGTTGTTTCCTCGTGGTATGGTATGTCACGTGGATCCTCGTATTGAGGAGAAATGAATTCTTGAACATGACAAAGTGAATTGGAAGGAAGGAAGTACATGTAGGCCTCCTAAGATACCTCATTAAAGAAAAGAATTACAAAATAAGAAAGCTGCTAGGTCGGCCCTAATGTTAAAAGGAAGTGACATAAATGGTATAAATAAACATCAATATACATTCATTTTGATACAAGCTGAATTTCAGAGCAAATAAGAAGCAAGAAGGCCAAATTAAGGAAGATAAAGCCCTTGGTGATGTGTTCTAAGGTATAAGCATTTTCCTGTCATCTTACCCATTTATAAATCGTTTTTCTACAATGATCGCATGGCAGGAAATCGCTATGGTATTGCGAAGACATATCAAGGTAAATTTCCAAAATTTCAGCTCTTTGATTCACTATAATTATGGATATAGACTCGTGGAAGATAGGGTTTGTGACCAGTCCCTCGGGTTAGTCAATAAACAAGTGTTCTAGGTAAAATAGTCATAACTTCTTCATCGAGAATCCAAAATGATGTGGGATGTTTCATTGGAAATATTACTAACTGTAGTTTCTGTGTGAGAGTTTCAGAATTGGAGGTTAAATATTGAGCATGGGCATTCTGTACAAGTTCGGTCTCCCCGAATAGACCGTGTAATTGAATAAAGTCTACCATTCCTTTATATAACCTTTTTGGGGAGGATTCAAGGAGTGAAATTGGAGGAGTTTCAAAGAATACATTGAGTAATACTATCTACGGGATCAGAGATAATTCCAAGAATTGAATAATTGCAGAAATTCGAAGAAGTCTCGTGAGCTACTATCGCGTTCTATGTGATGATTGGTTGATCAGAGGATGATTTATGTAAAAGTTTCATTATCTCATATATTCTTGGGTGGGAGGAAGGGGCAAGGGATGGAGATTACCTCTTGATATTGAGGATTGTATCTTCCTCTGAGGTTTATCCCTCCCTTTACATTTGGAAGTTGTAGCTACCTTGGAAGTCATTACTTCCCTTGAACAATAACTATTGATTATTTCTCATATATTGTGCATGGTGTATTGTGGGCATTGGTGTAACTCTTTATACTATTGTTCATTGCTCATTGATATAGTTGAATGGTTTAAGTATAAGTTGAAAAAGGCCTTTAAATTGTACTTGATATTAATTCACCTCTCAAGAGACAACACAAACATCCATGATATTAGCACACAACTTGTAATGATGGTTGAACTAGTGGAAACACGCACAATTGCGAGTGCATACAAAGATGCAAACACATGCAAGACACCAACACACTGTTATTTAGATTTTTAAATATTTTTAGAATGCTAAAACTCATAAAATAGTGTATGTTTTGTTGTTTTCAAGAATGGGGGGCATTCTTGTAACTATCCGTTTTCCTCAATAGGCTTAAGTTAACATGTTTTCAACCCAATAGTGACATAACCATGGTGATGTAATTTATTCAATTCCAAATCATGAATTGTATTAACCTTATAAAGAGAAAGGAAATGATGAAAAGAAAATAAGAAGATAAAACAAATAGAAATGACTCACACCATGAAGAAAAATTTTGAAGTAGAAATGAGGTTGAAATATGGATGGGATAATTGGAGGAATACAAGGAAAAGGCACAGAACTAGGATTTAACATCGAATCCAACTAGGGATAACACTTCCCTGTGATGTGAAAAGAAAAAAAAAACGTGTGCCTTAGTTCATTATTTTTTCCCCTTGCCACCAATCACTCTACTCTATTACCGACCCTATTACCTGTCTTATTTCAACTAAAACTCAAATATGCAACTATACCCCAGTTCCTTTATTTGGATGTGGATTATTTTATTCAAACTAAACTACTAAATCAACCTTGAAATCAAAATAGCTATGTACAGAATGAACCACCTCTAGTTCATTAGGAAAAGTAATGCTTCAGGAAGCGTCCATTGACTAAGCCTCCAAAGATTTCAATGTTGTACAGATTTTGCAATATACATGTATTATTATCCAAAACTTTGGCCACTTTGAAGGGACCAAACCAAAGGTTATCAATGATTTTCCTCCATCTTGACATCCCATCCCAGAACTAGGTCACCTGCTTGAAAGGTATATTTTTTGGTTTTCCTTTCAAAGGATGTTCTGACCTTGCTTTGGTATGCCTTAATCTTCTCATTTAATGCCTCTCTCCTTTGTTGGACTTCAATAATATGAAAAATTATCCTCTAGATGTCATTAGGATCCTCCACTTCCTCCTACAAAAATTCCAACACTGGTAGACCAAGATGGGATGGAAAAAAACATCCACCCCGTAAACTAGCTAAAATGGAGAGGTACCTAGTGACTTATTGGTGTTGATCCTATCATCCCATAAGGAATACTTCAATTTGGAATCCCATGTTTTTTTAATTTTCAGCCAACAATATTTTGATGATCCTCATGAGACTTTTATTAGAGGACTCGCCAACCTATTCCCCTATGGGTAATATGGCATAGAGTGTGTTAGGATAATGTTGTAATTTGAACAAAAAATAAATCATGGCCTTGGATTTGAATTCTTGAGAATTATCTCTTACTAATTTTCTGGAGCACCCGAACCTGGAAAAGATGTTTTTCTCCAAAATGTTCATGATCACCTTGTCAATAACATTCTTGGTAGGAACAACTTCAATCCACTTTGAAGTAGTCACACCTAAGCAATCCACCTGTTGTCCACTGGATGGTGGGTTGATCTCACCTATGAAATATAGGTCCCATTGTTGAAATGGGCCACAAGTAGTAATGGTTTTCAGGGATAGTGAGAGCAATTTCTGTTTTCCAACAAATTTATGACACTTCCCTTCACAAGTTCTCACCATGGAAACACATAAGAAAATATGGTGGGCCAAGAGTATGCAACCCTTAGGACTTTGAGGGTTGTAGATTTACAATGCCGGGTGCCCTCCACAAACTCCTATATTGATATTTTTATGACATTTTTGACTCATTCATCCAGACATTTCAACAAAATACCAATAGGTTATTTCCAATATAAATTTTGATTTAAAATGTAGTATTTTACAACCTTCAATATAAGAGACCTAGTTTTGGATTTTTCCAACTCAGGTGGGAATTCTAGGTGCAGAAAATAAACAATATCTTTATACAAATGTGAAAGAGAATACTGATCAATTACTTTCATGGTGTTCTTCTAATCCTGCATCAGTGTAGCATCTGATTGATTAAATCTATGGTGCAATTCCAATTCTTTGTAGTTTGAATCGGATAAAAGTTTTACAAGGTCTTGTCCCTTGATCAACCTAGTGGGATTTATGTGCAGTTCATATTCCAATAGTTTGACTCATCCACTGCCCTCTTCCACTCCTTCTTCAAGCTAGACAAGGATCTCCTTCACACTACTACTAGGGACATAAGTTGTTATGCTAGACTATAGAACATAAACCATGAAGGATTTCAAGGCTTTGACTAAAAAATACACCTACTTATCTAGTATGTCATATTTTAGTTCAACATACCTAAGTTATTTGTTGAAGGCGGTTTGGCCTATGCCCTCTTCATTATTTTCAAAATAGTCTCAGAGGGAAAAAGAGAAAATAATCCATTTTTTGGAATAATTTGGACTAACAGGAACAAGATATTCAATTACATCCTGTTTTATCCTTTGGAAGGATGACCTTGCCTCCTGTGAACATTTAATATCAGCATCCTTTTTCATCATGTTAGTAATAGGGCTGATGATCTCAACAAAATTTGGTACAAAATTCCTCAAGAAATTTATTTCCACTTTAAAATATTGTATATCCTTCTTATTTGTGGGAATATCAATTTTATGAAGCTCACATCTACCCTTTCCAAGGTATCTTTATCCCTCCCCGCAAATATATTCAGATCTTTATCTCTAACATAGAAAATGGTATTTCGATTCAGAGATTCCATACCTTCTTCATTTTTGAAATATTTGCTCCAGGTGCTGTGGATGTTCATCATCATATTTTGAGAAGATGATGATTTCATAAAGGTGTATAACCATGAACTTGTACTTTCCCACAAATGCAATGTCCATGGACCTCTAAAAAGGCCCCTACATTCATTAGGCAAGGGAATTTTTGGCCACATGAATGTACACCATGGGGTAATTAAGGTTGTTTTTTCTTTGTATTCTTCAAGCACTGTTATTTGGTTGTATCCATAATAACCATCCAACATAGAAATTTTGTGGGAACCTACTACCATTTGCAAAATATGGTCCATCATAGTTGTCTTTTAACGAACACCTATCCAGGTTTCTTAATTCCACACATAAGTATATTTCACCACTCTTTTCCCTGACAGGAACTAAGGTTACACCCAATCTAATTATCTCATGTCACCATATTGACATCAAGCATCCTTTTCAATTCTTTTCAATAATATACATTAAAATATGATTGAATTGTATAATTTTCTACCTAAATGGCTTTGAGCCAACCTTTAGAGCAATCTTGTGTTGAATGATATCAATATCAAAGGTCTTCAAGTCCTCATAAGACCACATGAAAAAAAATAACAAAAATTAAAGGACATCGATAGGGGGTATCTAATAATAGAGAAATTTAATCCTTTTAACTATATAATCGTTGTTATAAGGAAATGTAGCAATTCTTCATCCAATAACTCCAGAGTAAATAAGAAATGAACAACTGAGCAATCATACACATACACATACCATTTTTATTGGAAACCCAAAGCGAAGAAAAACCAAAGTGTCTTTCTTATATGTCTTGAAGAAAAAAAAAAAAAAAAAAAAAAAAAAAAAATTCCTTTGTTTTCCAGTTAAAACTGGAAGGAGGCTCCAACCCCTTGTTTTTTGTGCTACAACCTGAAGGGAATTTCCAACCCCTATTCCATGGCTACAAACTAAATGGAGGCTAAACCGAAATGGCTACAACCATTCATTCCTTTCCCCATCTAACTACCCTAAAGTAGAAGTAGAACGATGGAACTACTCATCACACTCATTGGCTAGAGATATACCACTAAACTTGCACTAATAAATATGAACTATGCATCAACATGTACCTCAACCTATAATCAACTCGTATCATAAACAAGTGCATCAAATCCATACACCAACCAGCATCAAACAACCTAGAATCAACCTATATCATAAACAAGGGCATCCAAATCCATGTAACAAGCATGTACCAATAATGTGTCAACCACTCTATCAGCTATGACTCATCAATATGTGCCAACATAATCAACTATTATACACCCTATGTATGTGCCAACTCCAACAACTACTTTGTCTCCAACCATGTTTCAACATGTACCCTCAACAAAGTTCTACCAATATCGTATAATCCAAATATGATTTGTAACTTTGTAATAGACCTGGTGTATATGATCAAATACCTGCAAACCTTCCTTAACTTTAAATAACAAGAGACTAGCATTTTCATCAAACTTTCTTTAGTCTCACATGACTAGTTTTTGGATTAGTCAGAGTCCCCATTTAAATAATCATAACTATGTATATGTAATGAATAAATATATGAAACTCTTATATACAATGTTATTCATAGTGTTTATGCAATTCCTCCAGGTTTCACTACTTGGAACCTCTCAAAAGGAGTTATAGAAAATGGCATACCTTGTTGAATTTTTGTCTTATTCTAGAGAGCTGACTTGTAGAGTGCCCTACTAATAATATTATTTGTTGGAATTGATCTGAAGATGTTACAAATAATACTACAGACTGTACTCTCACCAAAACATTTTTTATTACTGAATTAGGATCACATGAATAATTTATGAGAGCTGCTTTTATCCTAAACACATGTTTTAGACTAGTTTTAGGACTAGCCACAAACCCTATTTTCCAATGCAGAGGTGTAACTCAAAAATACAACGACCCACAAACTAAATTTTTACCATAGATACTTGGATATGTTTCCTCAATTTTCTATCAATTTCATGGTCTGACTATCTTCTATAAAAATGTTATTGCTAAAATGGTGAGATGACCTCAGAAATAACATACCTAGAAAGCAACATCAAAAAGAATTTATCCTCCCTTGAATTCTCAGTCTTTCACTCCTTCCTCCTGTGTAACCTGCTTGATATCCTTTGGTTTCCCTACCACCTATAGATATTCAATATTCTCATGTGATGTAAAATGAGATAGACTTGTCTCTTATTTATACTCTCCATATTCTAGGTCACTTAACCCATTTCTGTGTCACTTAACCTATTTTCCTCATTTTAGGGGTTAACCTTCTTATAACCAATTCCATAATTAGAAAGTTCTCATTACTCTTTATCATTTAAATATTCCTCCTTGACTTTGTCACCCTCAATTTTATCATCTAAATAATATTCTTTGATTTTGTCACTTCAATTTTATTATTTAAAATTAACTGCCTTGATTTTGTCACTTTAGTTTATCATTGAAATAATAATTTCTTCTTGGTGTAATCTCTTTGACCCATTTATAGGTCAATTTAACCTATTTCTATGTCATTTCTAACCCATTTTATAGGTACAATTCAACCTATTTTCCTCATTTTAGGGGTTAACCTTCTTATAACCAACTTTCTAATTATGGAAAGTTCTCCATTACTTTATCATTTAAATATTCCTCCTGACTTTGTCACCTCACTTTATCATTTAAATAATCTTCTTTGATTTTATTACCACTCTTATTATTTAAATAAACCTCTTGACTTTGTCACTTTTACTTTATCATTGAAATAATAATTTCTCTTTGCAAGCTCTTTGACTTTCTTTTGACCTTTTAGCTTCAAGCCAACATATGAGGGTCCTCCAACTTCTAAGGCCATAACGTGAACCGTGAGGAGTTATGTGATGTTCCACATACCACCGTAAATGGCATGACATGTACCATCCATATAGAATAGTATTACCTTAAAATACAAAACCATACCATTATATATGAAACAAACTTAGTCCATTACCCAAACCTTGTGCTACCGTAATTTGCTACTGCACTTTCTTCAAGGGTTGATATCAATGAAACCAACCTTATTCAACAATATCCCCTTTGGCATTGGATTGAAATTACCCCATGAAAGCAATGCTTCATATCACTCATTCTCCCTTGGAACCATGCCTCTCAAGCCCTTTGCATCTCAGACCATTACTCCTAAACCATGCTTTTGTCCTCCTCGTGATCCTGGGATGAATATCTCACCTTTGTCATCAATGGAAAAGGTATAGTTCCATCTAGGGTCGGGATCCCCCTCATTTAACTTTACCTCTTTCCTCGACAAGCTTCCTGCACATCTAAGACATATAAGATAAGCATTGAAAGCATTCATTTTGGAGTAGAAATAAATACATCTCTCTCACTAACATACTCAAAGGCTTCCCAAGTGGGAAGGGTTTTGTAAAGATGTCTCACTTGTTCTTTTCTACACACATGGTCAACTCTGATGTTATTTTCTAAAACCTATCCCGTAGAAAGTGATACTTTATCATTGGCTGTGCTTCACCTTGAGTGCATCACCAGCTCTTTGAGATACACACTTGTATTATCACAATAGATTGGAATGGGCTCAACATACTCAACCCGATATATTTAAAAGTTTGTTTCATCCAAAGACCCTATGTACAACATATGTTGTTGCTCGCAATATACTCTACCTTGTTGTAGATAGCTTATATTGATGATTGTTTCTTTCTTTAAAGCCATAATATTAAACACTCACCAAGTAGAATGTTGTCCACTAGTGCTTCATCGGTCATCAATAAACCTTCCCAATATGCATATGTGTAGGCAATAATAGATAGATCCTTTCCTTTGGATACCATAATCCAAACCTTAAAGTGTTCCTTTTATATATCTGGAAAATCTTCACTGCTAATACATGTGATTCCTTTGGTGCTACTTCTTGAAATTGTGCCACCTATCCAACTGCCCCATTACATCTGGTCTGATGTTGTCACATATAGTAGGATAACAATCATTGACCCGTGGTATTGCCTATGATCCTCAGGAGGAATTTGAATCATCATCTTTGCTTGACTTGCAACCGGTTTGCATGGAGTGATAACCTGCTTACAATCTTCCATTCCAAACTTCTTTAGCATTTCCATGATATAATTGGTTTGAGAAAAAAAAAAAAAAAAAAATCTTTGGTTTCTTTGACGTATCTTAAAGTCCCGTGAAAAGAAGGATAGTTCTCCAAGTAATTCATTCAAATTCATTCTCAGATATCCCCGGTAAATATCCGCTTAACCTATCATCATCACTACTCAAAAATAATATCATCAACATAAAATTAAATTAATAAAATATTACCTTTTGACTTTACCTCGATGTAGAGGTTGTTGTCCTATGACTTCCTTTCCTCGAACTCGCTCATTGTAGATATTTATCTAGTTTAGAGTGCCATGCTCTTAGGAGCTTGTTTTAGACCATACAAGGCCTTTTAATTCTGTAATAATATAGTCTCCGTGCATTCTCTAACAACTAAAATCGTTTTGGTTGTTCAATGCATAATTCTTCTTCTAGTTCCCATTCAAAAAAAGTTGATTTTTACATCCATCCGACATATTTTAATATTTTTGGAGCATGCATAAGTTAAAAGAAAAAATATTGCTTCCATTATGGCAACCGGAAAAAGTGTCTTCAAATTTGATTTCTTCAATTTGTGCATATCCTTTTACATACCAATTTAGCTTTGTTTCTTGTAACCTATCCATATTCGTTCAATTTATTCATGTATACCCACCTTTGTGTCGATCACATTCTTATCCTTTTTTTTTTTTTTTTTTTTTTTTTTTTTTTTTTTTCTTTTTGTTCCAATTCTTCATCCATGCCTTTGTTCCAAAATTCATCCTTGATGGCCTCTTCAAAATAGGTTGGTTCAATCATAGATGAGTGTTAGTGCTTGTTCTTGTGAACAAATTCTTCTTCTAGTCTCAACCTTTGCATCTTTGTTTCTGATAATACGATCTAAAGGATGATTCTTCTACCATCCGGCAGGTGTCTTTGGTGGCACTTGTTGAAATTTCTCTTCTTCCTGGGCCGATTCTCTTCATCTTCCTCTCTCTACTTCCTCTTTCATATTTTCTTCTTCTTCTAAAAAGATGTTCCATTGATTCATTTTCTCTTCCTTTATCATGGTTTGTCCGTTTAATTTTTATGTTGATTCTTTCAACAACTTTGTTCAATCCTCATATTGTAACATTTGTATACTTTCCTTGTACTTTTGTAACCAACAAGTACCTTTTTCCACATGAGACTCAAACTTTCCCATTTTACCAGACATTTCTTTGATGTAGCATTTGCTTCCAAAATCCATGGCGCTTTTACATTTGCTGGTCTTCCTTCCATAGCTCGTAGGGGGTTTTATCAAGGTGGTTTCTCGATCATTACTGCTTTTGAATGTGAACTATTGTATGCACCGCTTATGTCCAAAAATATACCTACAATTTGGAATCCATTAGCATTTGTTTGATCCATTTCGCATCAGTCTTCTATTCTTTCTTTCAACAACCTACTATGTTGAGGTGTCCTAGCAACGAAGAATTGTGTTTTTATTCCATAATTGTTGCAATAGTCCATAAATACCATTGAGGTGAATTCTCCATTATCGTATCCTCAAGCATTTGATTTTTAACCATTTCCATTTTCAACCATTTCCTTTGTAGATATTGAAGTTTTCAAAAGCTTCTAACTTATTCTCCTTGAGAAAAATTTGGTCATTCTTGTATAATCATCAACCAATAACATAAAGTATTTATCACCTTTTAAACCCTTTTTAGTTGGTCCAACTAGATCAATATGCACAATTTCCGCTGGTCTTGTCATTGAATATTCCTTTTACTTGAACCTGGTCTTTGTTTTCTTTCCTTGTTGGAAATGCTTGTACAAAGTGTTGGTTGGTTTTGTGATCTAGGGAGTTTCTCCATTGCTTCTCTTGTTCTAACTTTAACAAGACAAAATGTATGTGACCCATCTTCTATGCCATAACCAACTCTCATCATACTTTCCTACAAATACTTTCATATCCAATTTCATTTAACACATATATGTTGTTTGAAGTTATCGATTTGTAGTACTCAATTTTCTTGAACCTCTTTTTCTTATCTCTCGCAGACTTTTTTTAATTGAAAGTAACTTTATGACCTTGGTCACACATTTGAATCACACCTAGAAGATTATTATGTTTCATATCTTCTACTAGTAGGGACATTTTCTTCCTTTTGCATTCTTGTTCCCAATTCCGACCGTGCCTTTTCCAATGATTTTAACTCAATCATCATTACCGGGAAGGAGACTGATACATATCTTTCCTTTCAGAATGTAAGAAACATGTCTCTATCAATTGTCATGTGTTTTGAATAGCCATTGTCAACATACCAACCACGCTCCTTTTAGGTTCTAGAGCGTAGTGTATTCTTCATTGCTATATTGATCTTTGTTTTTTTATCCATGTCCTTTCTAGGTTCCCGTCTGGTGATCAAGTGTTATTTATGCTTGCGCCTTCTAGGAGGGATCACATTTTTCAATATTTGCCATGTGGCTAAAAATTGTTACATTTGTAACATTCCACTTTGCTCAAATATTCAAACCTCAAGTTGTAACTTCTTCATTGTGTTTCACTAGGCTCACTTGGATAACCCTTTGTGTATGACTTTCGTTGTTTCGTGTTCCTGCTGTCGTTTGTGCAATTCACAACTTTATGTCCAAAATTATTACATGCATAAATATAAACCAAAAAAGATAGTTTGATAACTGAGAGTTGAATATATTTTCTTGAAAGGGAGATAATTTTATACCTTCTTCTTCCGAGGCCTATATGTCGGCTTTTTTATTCAACATGAATCTTCCTCATGGAGGAGTGTCCCCCGAATCTCCTTGTAGATCTCCTATCCCACTTGATTTTTTGCATATCTTTTTGGAAATGTTTTTTCTCTTTTGTATTGGAGCTTGATCCTTTCGTTTGATCAGATTCAAGTCCTAATTTGTCATGATGAGATTTTTGACTCAAATGAGCAAGGTCATCCAAAATTTTGAGTTGTTCTACATATATTTTTATTTTGAAGATCCTTTTCTTAATGTGACAATCTCTTCTTTCAAATTTCTAATGATCCTGTCTTTTTTCTTCTAGTTGTTCTTTGAGTTCTCTTCAATTCTTTTTATCTTGTTCTATTTGAACCTTCAAATTTCAGGGATCATTTGTTCTAGCCCTTATGTCTTTTTTTTCTATTTTTATTGTAGTTTCTGTGTTTTTCTTCTTTTCTCATCTAATAACTTATGGCAATACATGCCAATTCTCGCGGTCAACTGCCTTCAATTTCTTTTCTCTTCGACTTCTTTCATATATTTCTCCTCTCAGCCTCTTTCATATTCTCTTCAGATTCTTGCCTTATCGAGTCTTCATCAAGTAAATAGAAATATTTTTTTCTCTCACCTGTCACTGACTTCATTCCTCATCCGATGATGATGTCTTCTTTGGTGCATACATTTTTCAAGAAAAATTCTCGGTGGTTCTTTTCCCTATGCTTGTTTTGCCTTTGAGCAACCTTTCACTACGATCTTTTTTCTTATGAGGATATTTGCTAGCAAAATGACCAATACCATCACAATTAAAACAAATTAAAGGAAGATTACCCTATACCTACCGGGCTTCTGTTCCCTTGTTCGCCATTTTTGAACAAGTTGGCTACTTCTTCATCATCTTCCGAGATGTCACCATGTTGCTATGCTCTTCTTTTTTCTCCTCTTCCCCTTTTCTTTTGACTTTTTGATGCTTTACACGCTTCTTTTTAGAGACCCTGGATTTTCCCCTGCCTCAGCTCTACTCTTTACATGTCAGTGAAGACTCTTAAGTGTAATTCATCCATGCTTATTGAGTTTTAGATCCGATATTTCTAGGTACGATATCTTATGGTCAATCTCATAGGAAGAGATCTTAGTACTTTTTTGAACAATCACAAATTCTTTTATTTCTTCTCCAATCCTAAGGATTTCATTTATCAAGCTATCAACTCATAAAGTGTTACAATATTCTCATCTTTCTTCATCTTGAGTTGCTCAAACTTATCTCTAAGGTTTGAAGCTTTATGCTTTGACTGAATCTCCTTTTATAAATATTTTGAAGTTTGTCCGAATTCTCTTTAGTGGATTTTACAATGTGCAACTTTGGTAGCCAATCGCTTCACTAAGACCATTCATAAGTGCATTTTTGTCTTTGGAATTATTCTAACCGAAGTTTCACTGCTTTGTCATTTTTTAGTGGAACTGCTTGGTGTTGTGTATCCATCTACAATTGATCGCCAAATTTCAAGTCCCTCAGACTCAGATATATGTTTTCATACTTATGCTCTAAAATGCATACTATGTCCATTGAACTGTATATTCCATTTTTACAAGTTGTTTTCTCTCCATGATCTACCTTTCAGCTAAAGAGCAAATTGATTTTTGAAGGAACCTCCTCCGATACCAATTGTTGGATTAATGTAGAGGGGTGAATCAGTAATAGAGTAATTGAATCATTTTTAACCATATAATCCATATACACAATGTAGCATTATCATCCACAACTACATAGTAAATAAGAAAATGAACAAATGAAAAATCATACACATACACAGCACACCATTGTTTCACGTGGAAACTCCAAAGTGAGAGAAAACCACATAATGTTTTTCTATATGTCTTGAAGAATTACATTAATTAGCAGCACCAACTTCCTTTATTTTCAAATGCAGAATCGAAGAAGGCTCCAATCTCTTGTTTCTCGTGCTACAACCTCGAAGAAGCTCCCAACTCCCTATTCTCAAGTTAGCGAACGTATGAGGCTACAACCCCTATGTTCTCAGGCTACAACCCCCTATGTTTTTTTGGCTACAACCACCTGTCATTGACTCATCCAACCGCCCTAAAATATAGGTGTTAAATAAATGATGAAACCACTGCTACACTATCATTGTGAGATCTACCGTATAAACCTATACCAATAAACCTCGAACCATGCATCAACCTCACAATTTCAAAGTATAATCAACTCAGGCATAAACAAGTGCATCAACCATGCACTAACCTGTACTCAACATAACCTAGAATCAACCTGTACTATAAACAAGTTCATCCAACTGTGTACTATATGTAATAATCATGTGTTAACTACACATCAACTATGAATCATCAATATGTATCAACATCATCAACTATACACCCTATAAAGCAAAGCAACTCATCAACTACTTGTCTCAACCATGTACCCACATGTAACTCAACCAAAATCCTCATCAATAATACTGTTCAAATATGATTTCTAACTCTGTAATATAACTGTGTATATGATCACATACCTACAAACCTTCTTAACTTTTAAAAATAAAGACTAATTTTCATCAAACTTTTCTTAGTCTCACATGAATAGTTTTGATCACTAACAACCCTAACTCTTGAAATAATCATAACTATGTATATATGTAATGAATAAAGATCTGAAACCTGATAGAAATATTTTCTCAAGTAGAAATATGGAATTCCCTCCGTGATGTCACTACTTGGAACCTCTTTAAAAAGGGATTTATAGCAAAATGGCATACCTTGTTGAATTCCTATCTTATTCTAGAGAGTGACCTTGTAGAGAGTTCCCTACGCGACGGAATATTTGTTGAATTGATCTGAAAATGTTAAAAAAATACTAAAGATTGTACTCTAACTAACACACAATTTTTCTTACCTAATTTGGATCTATATGGCTAGTTATGACATTTTTACCCAAACACATGTTTTAGACTAGTTTCAGATTCAGCTACAAACCCTATTTTCCACGGAGTGTAACTCAAAAAATACAACGACCCACAAACTGATTTTACCATAGATAATTGATATGTTTCCTCAATGGCCTATCAATTTCACAGCCTGAATCATTCTATAAAACGTAAGCATTATTGCAAAAATGTTGAGATGACCCGTAAATAACATACCTAGAAAGCATCATCAAAATAATTTATCCTCCTCGAATTGAAGTTTTCTTTTCTTCACCTTTCCCTCAGAAAAAAATCAGCTTAGATATCCTTTTTACCTCATTCACCTATATATTCAATATGCTCAAGGTGATGTAAAATGATATAGTCTTGCCTCTTATTTATACTCTCCATCAAGCCTAGGTCACTTAACCCATTTCTAGGTCACTTAACCTATTTCTAGGTCACTTAACCTATTTCTAGGTCACTTTAACCCATTTATATAGGTCACTCTTAACCTATTTTCCTCATTTTAGGGTTAACCACTCTATAATTAGAAAGTTCTCAATTACTTATCATTTAAATATTCCTCCTGACTTTGTCACTTCACTTAATATTTAAATAATTCCATTTTATTCTTTTGTCACTTCAATTTTATTATTTAAAATAACTCTTTCCTTGACTTTGTCACTTTTATTTCTCTTATCATTAAAGCAATAATTTATTCTTTGCAAGCTCTTGACTTCTTTGGTCTTTTTAGGCTTCAAGCCAACATATGAGGGTCCTCCAACTGTAAGGCCATAACTCTCAAACCGTGAGGAGTTATGGATCGCTCCACATACCACCGTAATGATACATGACATGTAATATTCATATAGAATATTATTACCTTCAAATTCATTAAACACATGCCATTATACATGAAACAACCATGGGTCCATTACCCAAACCTTTAGGCTACCGGAATTCACTACTGTGATTAGACTTTATTCAAGGGTTGACCTTAATTACAACCAACCTTAATCAACAAAATTTTCATAAGGCTAACATACCTATCTCTCTACTCATCTGGAAGTGCTATGGATATCTTCACAATTTTGGGATTTGAATTTGTCCCAATATTACAGTCTACAACCTCCTATTCCTGACTTTTAATGATAACTTTCCTGAAGTAATCAATGTTGTCAAAAATCCTCTCCAATGGTACTAAGCCTCTTAGAATATGGTTTTTTTAGCTCCACAATGTTGTGACCAACCCCCTTGTTCAGAAAAGGAGTTTCCTGTTGTTTTTCTTTTTCATTTTCCTCATTCTCTTAGTCAATGGATATATTTGAGAATTCCTCAATGGTTTACAAAAACCTCTTTAGCTCCAGATCATCACTAAAAACCTACCAGTGCTTAAAATTGTATTGTATAGTTTTTTTGTGCCTAGCCTCCACCTAATATTTAACATTTGGATTAATGACAAGCCTGGATGTAATAACCTCCATATCTAAAGAGTCTTCCCTTTGATTGGCATCTCTGGGGACAAAGGAAATATTTAATTCTAGAAATAAATTTTTAACTATGTCCCATACCTCATTTTTGTATTGTATAAGACTCAATTGTTTTTTTTGATAAATGTGCTTCACCCGATTAAAAACCAGTTCAGAATCACTGAAGACAACCAAATTTTCAATGGCCATGTCTTTAGAAACTATCAACCCTAGCACCAAGGCCTCATACTCTGCTATGGTTTTAGTTGTTTCAAATTCTAGTTTGTATGAGAGTGAAACCACCTCCTTTTAAGGGGAAATTAGGACTATGCTAGCACC
>SNQJ01S0018544.1:76250-98386 GCA_010110895.2 Picea sitchensis
ATTGATATATTGTGTGAGCTCACATATGTCATTTGTCGTTCAACTCTTCACATGTTGTATTGTTTTTCCCTTATGCAATTTCACGCGTTCCTAGTTAGTGTTTCAATGCTTTCCTAGATCAATTTCATTTCAACAATTTATATTAGATTACTTCTCCTTTAGTCTTGCATATATAGTGCGTGTGCTTCGTAAGCCTACAAACCTGAGATTGAAAAGTTAAATAGTTGGGAAAGTACTACAACGGAATTAAATGAAAATATTTCTGCCTAACACTTATACTGAAAAACAAAACCTTTTTTTTGTTCACCGAGAAGACCTACAAACAGTTTTTGAAGTGTCGTTATTATAGCAAACTTGTCACAACATCCGTAAAATGCAACATATTTATAGATTTTATAACGTCACAATTTCAATGTTATAAAAATCTAGGTGACCGTTAGTATGTTGACTTGGTCAACATACTAAGGTGACTGTTGAAGGGGGAAAACCTAGTTTCCACAACGTCGCAACTGCAACAACTATCTTCACAAACGTGGTAAGAGAGACAACTATGTCACAAAAGTGGAAAGATAGACGACAATGTGGCAAGAGAGACGTCAACGTGGCAATAGCGATGTTGTCGAGAAATATGCTTTTTTTTTTTTTAATTTCCTCTATTTTCGGACAATATGAACAATTTTGTCCATAACGCCACAAATAGAACGTCGAAATTTTTACAATATGCACTAGTGAAATAATTATGATATAAATAATCTTCCATTTGCATCTTCCATAAATGGTAGTTTTCGCCTTTAAATTTCTTGACCCTAAACTTTCCATCTTCCACCATTGCTCCCACTGAAACCAAGAATCCTCTTTTCCTGCAAGTTACCTTTCGCTCTGATACTAGTTGCTAGAAAAACATGATCATGGAGCAATAAAATAAAATAAAATAAAATGAAAAAATAAAACACAGAAGATACACAATAAAATAGAGACATAGATACACATGGTTCACCTAGTGTGGGATACATCCACCAGAGAAATTGTCAGGTCCTTCCTTTTTATTATCCAACAAATGAAGGGATACAACCTACAACACGCCTGCTATAACTTGCTCTTATTTCTCTCATAGTGTCCTCTCTCATAATACAATATTCACAATGATTCATAGACGTAATACATTTCCATCATAAAATAGGGTTTCCTTCTAGGGAAAAAAAAGTAACATAACTTTTTCTATCATATCTACGACCTTATAATGAACGGTTCATATTTACTATGAAATTCGAATATACATTTACAAGGAAGTTTTTCCTTCGGGGGATTTTCCCCGAACCACTGTCGGGGGCCTGCTTTCCTCTAGCCCCATAGCTGGGGGGATGAGCCCCCCAGACCCCACAGGGGGGGAAATCCCCCCCTACAACCCCCCCACATGGAGGGTTTTACAGTATTCTGGGGTGTACAATCTTCGTGGGGTATAAACATGGATGAAAACAAAGACCTATGAAAGATGACGATAATCAGGCTCTACAACCAACAATCCCCTTCACCAGTTGATCATGCATGGGATCAAACACCTGCCAATTTTTTTTATTTTAAGTACTAATCTCTGTGGATGCTCCAAATTGAAATCAAATTACAGAGAAATTTTCAAATTCACTAAGCTCGAATTGAGGGAGATTGTGAGAGTGCACATGATAATGCTTACATGATAAACTAAATGGCTTCCATTCCCTTGGACTAACGAGAAAATTATAAGACTTGTTCGAGTAAGAAAGACACAATTTTTTCCTCTAGCTGCTCAATGTGCTTCATGAGAACTGTCATAACTATACATCTATTCGCAGGATCCTTGCACATATTAGTGATCTCCTGTCTCACTAAATACATATTTAATTTGTTCATCCCTATTGATATTGCTATTTCCAATAGGAGAACGAAATTCATAATAAATGTTATGTTGGATTTCATTCCTTGCTACTTCTAGTAAAAGAAAGGGAATTATAAGAGGAAAACCATTTTCTACTTTGATTGCTTGATCTCGACGATGTCTATCTAGATATATATAGGCAGAGGAAAGGAGAATCTCATTGTGATAATACAGGATTCGAGCACCATCCTAGAATGATGATTTCATGGGAAATATGATTATTGGTGCAATAGATAACATTGGGAAACTTCTGATGAATGTTGTAATTAATACAGACACAAAAACTAGCATGATCGAGAAGGTTGAGGGTATTCTTGTAGGATTTTATTCTTCCTTCCTTTGTGATTTGGGATCCAATGATACTCTTAGAATTAAACCTATGGTGACATAAGTGCAGGGATAGTAATAACAAGAGTGGTGATTGGGAGTACTAAAAATCTATCGTAAATAGGCATTGTAGATGAAAGTGGTGAGTTAAGGAGGGATGAAGGCATTATGCTTCTATTCCTCACTTGGGTGCTTCCAAAACTCTTTGGAAGAGGAAGAGAGGAGTAGAAACGCTTGTATGAGTTATGGGATAAATAATTTATTATATAACAACAACCTCAATTAGACTTTGGTTTTCATATCCCTTCACAGTGATAAAGAAATATGAATGTGGACATGACCCTATGTGAATGGAGGCTTCATCATCTACATGGTTATTGAGAGATACTGTCACAAGGTTGCCACCTTGATCATTATCCGTATCATGAATAGGAAATGTGTTTGCAAGGATCACTGCAACAAATTTTACAATGGGAAATATTATTGTTTTTCTCTGATTTTGTTTTGGGCAAGTTACCGTGGAAATGCCTATTCCATGGAGATGTTCTTGTTATTGTTCTAGGAAAGTTACCATGGGTACCTAGTTAGTATAATGTGGTGCTTCTAGGAACATGGAATTTTACCAAGATTATTATACTATGTGACACTCATGGATATTATTCATGAAGACAAAGGATGAGGTCTTCAATAGATTCTAAGAGTTTAGGGCTCAAGTAGAGAACCTGACAGAGAAGAAGATCAAGATCAACACGAGTATTTGGTGAGGAGTGATCGAGATGGGAATAAGAAGGAGTGACAAATCCTATGTAGTTGTTATCACATGAATATTGTGTCAATGTGTTGATGTGGTGGTTACCATGATGTTCTGTGCTTTGGAAAATGGAAATATTGTCACAGAGTCGCAGAGGGAGCAACTAGTGAGGAAGACTGAACAATGAGGGTTTTCAGTGACATAGGGAATTGTCCTCTAAGTTCAATATGAAGGATATTGGTTTTATTCACTATTACTTGGGAATGGAGGTATGGAAAAATATTAGATAAATCTTCCTAGGTCAAGGGAAGTATGCAGTGGAAATCCTAAATAGGTTCGAGATATTAGATTGCAAGCAAATGGATATACCTATGGTATCAAATATGAAGTTGTTGCAAGATATGATTTTAGAGACTGTGGAAGTTAAGTTATATAGGAAGATGGTGGGTTTGTTGATGTATTTGATGAATACATGACCAAATATATGTTTGGTTGTGAACACTCTGAGTTAGTACATGGTTTACCCCAGACATGTTCACCTGATTGTAGTAAAAAATGTGATGAGGTACCTTAAAGGTATAGTGGGTTATGGGCTTGAGTATGTTGTAGACAACGAGATAAGTCTACTTGGATATTCAGATTCAGATTGGGTTGGTAGTGTTGCAAACTAGAAAAGTACATTATGATGTTGCTTCACTTTGGGATCCTGGATGATTTTATGGATCAGTAAGAAGCAATCATGTGTTGCGCTCAGTACGATTGAGGCAGAGTATGTGGCAACATGTGTAGCAAGTCGTGAAGCAGTATGGATTCAAAAATTGTTGATTGGATTATTCGATATTGTGATGGAGGCGTCCTCTATATTGTGTGACAACCAAAGTTGTATAAAGTTGTCAAAGAACCCTGTTTTTCATGATAAGTCAAAGCATATCAAAATTAGGTATCATTGTATCAGGCATATATTGCATAAGGGAACAATGAGGCTCCAATATGTGGCTACCAATGAGCATGTTGCGGATGTGCTGACAAAGCCGTCATCAAGGATGAAGTTTGAGTACTTCAGGGACAAGCTCGATGTAGTCCCTCTTAAGAGGAAGTGATGGATTTAGATGTTATCACAGGGTAGTGGATGTAATTATGACATGTTGTATCTATTGGAGAGATACCCACTGACCCTAGATGCATGCTAAAGAGATGAGGTACAAATGTTATCGCTGGGTAGTGGATGTCATGCATAAATATATCCGAGTTTTTTGTATGAAACTGGATAGTTTCATGATGACATGTTGTAGCTATTGGAGAGCTACCCACTAGCCCTGGATGCATGCTATGAAGTCACTATGGATTTCCTGTGATGTATATATTTGTGTGTCCGACATTTAATGGTCACGAGCTTGTGTGGATGGTGACAGTGTTAGAGTTTGTGCCAGATAGAACACCTTCCTCATTAAGAGGGAGTGTTGAGATTTTATGTATTTTTGAAAGTTATTCCTAAGTGTAATTGTGAAAGGGTTTATTGATAATTCATGTCTTTTAGGTCTTTTAGAGTATAAATAGAGGTTATATCGAGTCATTTTGATCACTCATTTTGAATATAAGTACAAGAGAGTAGTACACACTTATCTAGGAGGTTATTCTTGGTTCGTTTATGGGTCTCCTTGGTATTGATTTCATGAAAGATAATTGTATGACATTGTACATGTTGGAGGAATATATACTGAGGAAACTTTGTAGGGTTTTCTCCCCCTTGAGGGTTTCTCTAAGGATATATATTATTTTTCTGTGGATATCTATCTTTCATTTGTGATCCTTTTTCATATTAAATTATATATATATATATATACACAATATCATATCTCTTGAAAAATCAATAAACCTTTCAAAATTACACTTAGTAATAACCAATACAATTACACTTAGGAATAACTTCCGCATTACATAAAATCTCAACATAGAAGGGGCACCTTACTATTTCCTTCTATAGAAATGCACAAATATGTAATAATAAATATGGAATTCAATGTGGTACTGACAACAACAAGTGTTGCAAACTATATTGGGCGCAATATACCATGGTTCAATTAATCAAATATGTTAATGGTGATCCTAGAAATAGTATTTCTTTCTTGAATTTCCTCAAATAGTTCAACTTGCATCATCTCCATAGTGTTCTTACGTTTCTCATCATACATGCCTTTGGATAAGCACTACCATAATTTTTTTTTTTTCTGATATGCTAATGAGAATGGATTTCACAAAAATCTACCACTTGCTGACACGAGAGAAAATCCTGACGTCGACATAAGGGAGAGTTTCCCGATGGCAGGTCCCAATTAGACCCACTCTCATTTGAATATAAAACTCCAATGGTATATGGGCCCAACTACCACTAACTAAATGAATTTATGCTTGAATAAAGACTTTCCATCTAAGCTAGGATAAATACTAAATTCAAAACTATTCTAATATGGTAGTGCAATCCTATAGTAACGAGCATCTACAATCCTATTCTAAGAACAAAAAATTCAATTACAAGTGTATAATTTAATGTGTAAAACACAAATTGTCCCAATTTTATAGAAACAAATCATATTTCATACGTGTTTCCATATAGATGACCATAAGAATGTTCTTGTAATTGAATTCACAATCCATTTATAATTATTCTCTACAAATGACAATTGACAAGAATGAAAAATTGAAAACACTTGCAGAAAACAATCACCAATAGTGCATTGTTAAATAAATGAATCATGCAATTGCTTTATATTATTCTCTCTAAAAAAATAGTTCATTTTCAGGAATACAACAATAAGTAGAGAGCTTTCCTATCCTCCTTTGAGTTTAATAAATATTTATACAATACCTAATTTTGGTTCTCCAGTCCCCCTCCCCTCTCTTGTTACATTCAAATTATTTTATACCTGAAGGTGGACTATTGACCTTCCTAATTACATAATTTTTTAGATTACTAATTCTACAACTTCCCTACTCTTCCCATTCCCATTTTATTTATGATTTCCTAAAAACATATAAAAATCATTACATAATATTCCTTCCTACTGTGAAGGGATATTACCCTAAACATTTGGTACAGATGATGAACAACTACAAGAAAACTTGTTCATTGATCACAAACCTGTAATTCTTTTTTACAGGAACCAATTGGCTGAGAAGGAAATGCAAGCTTTCCCTCTAGCCTTTTCCTTTTGCAAACATGAATAGTTGTTGACCTCTTTTTTCTTGCTACATGGTCAAGACTTGGATATTTGTTTTGATATGGATGAAACTTAGGTTGGACTCTGTATTACTCCCATCTCTCCAGCTGCATCTTATTTTCTTTGAGAACATGTTCTCTACTTCTTGCGAAAACAAGTGAAGTTCCTCGTTGGTTTGGTGTTGTCAAATCTTGGTAGTCCCTCCTCTTCTTCCTTTTATAATATTTCTAGGTGATTTTCCTTGAAGTGTGATGATGAGACAATTTTTTTTTTATCTCTCTCTCATTTAGTTCTTCCCACTCGAAAGGAAATTTAATTCATTAAGTATTTAGGGTTTACTTAGTTCTTCGAGATCTGATGATCTGCATCCTACCTTCAACTTATAATGTCCCACGTGCCCTTTGTTAGATATTCCTTTAATTCCTATAACCTATGATCCTCTTCTATATTTAGCTTCTACCCTTATCTCTTCTTATTGCATTGATCTCTCAAAACTTGAAAAGCCACAAACAATTATTAGCTCATGTACCAAAATAACTAAATTTATCTAGATTTGTCCAATGTCTATATAAGATTCCTTGTACAGTAATTTACTTCTCTCATGTCATAGCTATTTCATATGTGTGAGATGACTAGTTGGATGATACGTGTATCATGATAGTCATGTCACTTATCATCAACAAGTGGGTTGGCAACACATTTGTGTTGTAAGAAGGTTTGTGGGAATAGGTATAGGTTTGTGGAACTTATACCAACTTGCAGAACTTTAAATGAAGTCGATGAGTGGCGACTCATATATTTTGCAGAGAATTTACCGAGTAGATTTGTGGGTCATGGGTTTTTTATGTATTATCACTCTACCAGGAGGAAAGTCGCGTGAGGTCTACTTCACAGATTATTCTACATGGTTTGTAGGTCATGGGTTTGTAGATAAATCTTAAATCATCTTGGTGATATTAATTAGGTTTTACCTACAACATTGTTTCAACATGATTTTAGGGATTTCAATGACATAATGTTTGCGGTGCGGGTTTGGAATGAACTTTTGGGTGTGATTAACTCCTTGATGGATAAAACTACAAAGGCAAGTATAAACAAGGGTTGGATCCACTATGGTGGCATTCGTAGAGGAAAATTTCATAGGATTTGGGTTTACATGGTCCGTGGGTTTGTATAGGATCATTGTTCGAAGTTCTTCAGTGACTTTCACAAGCTTCTTTGCTTGCAATATGAAATGGTCACATATGTGGTTCGCATGTTGTGGTAACATGAGCATGGAGGTTTTATAAAGTTTAAAAAATGGCCACATCCTTGTAGCCATGAACCAATGACAATGGTCTGCATTTTCCATGTGCATGGTTCTCTTGGGCATGTGGGAATATTTTCCCATTGTTCAATTTGCACGGTTATATTCTTGTTCATGACGGTGCCATTGATATTAGATAGACATAATTAAATTTATCATTTCCTTTTAGAGGCTATTTATTCTCCGTTTGTAAGTGAATACTACAAGCTATCAAGTTCCTCTTTACATTGTTCATAGTTTCTCCACGTCCTGTGTAGACAAAGGAAAATATGAGCACATGTTTAATAAATATTCACATGTTTTTCTTTCAAAACCACAATTCTTATTTATTGTAATAATAAATCAAAGAAATATTATCAATTAATTCAATTGAGTTCTATTTCATTCCAATTGAAATCATATCTATATGATATCAATAACATAACATTTCCCTTGTTTTACTCGGTTAGATATTCATGTCATAACCCTAACCTTTTATTGTTGCTTGAATGNAAATATTATCAATTAATTCAATTGAGTTCTATTTCATTCCAATTGAAATCATATCTATATGATATCAATAACATAACATTTCCCTTGTTTTACTCGGTTAGATATTCATGTCATAACCCTAACCTTTTATTGTTGCTTGAATGGATGTTGTTATAATAATTAGATGTAATGATATTAGAGAAGGTTCCCAAAAAAGGAGACCTGTGACCTCGTCATAGAGATTGTTTACCTCCTAGAGGAGAGTATAATATTTGTACTTCACATGAAGAAAATGTGGGTTAATGATATGTATCCCTTCCTCAATAAATTCCACATATAAAAAAATTATGATTAAAAAAATGAAAAAATCCCCCCCTCCTTCTCCTATAGATTATTCGAAAGATCATAGATGAAGCGATGAATTTATATTATTGTAAGGGTCAGTCCCACACCTTCCCTTCTTATGGTTCAACTGATGAAAATTGATTTAGAGGAAATCCATACAATAGTCATCTGAATCCAAGAGAATTTGAGAACATGATATGTGGGTGGAACAGGATGAATCTGTCTGGTGGAGAGAAACATGTTGCATATTGAAGTATTATAAATTCCAAATTTTTAATCACCAAGTTCAAACATCCTGATAGTGAGAATATTTCCATTTCTTCCAGATTAAATATTTGAGAGACTAGTTTTGAGTTATTTCCACAATTTGGTTTGTATATTCTTTCCCCCCATGGAGTTTTTGGTTATGGAAATATCCTAGTATTTCGTAAGAAATGTAGGCCAAATGGGTTGGATATGAAAGGAGGTGTGTCATCGTGAAGGAATATGCCACTTTATTAGCCTCAGATATCCAATGAGAGATCTCACAATTGATCAAGCTATTGTTAGAATCAAAACATCATTCAATCATAAACAAGGTTACAACTGCAATAATCTCAAAGGTATCTTTGTAGAATATTCCACAAAAGTTTCTCAAAGGTATACTTGAGACATCGGTGTATATTCCACAAAAGTTTCTTCAAAGATCTTTTTTTCCCAATTTCTCATAGTTTTATCTGGGTAGGTCAGGGAAGGCTAGGCAAGGTAGGATTAGATGTAGGTTAACCATTCACATGTAGGATAGATTAGGGGCCCCAATTATTTTGTCTCATAAGAGAACTAAATAAAATGGGGAATTTTTGTGGCAAAAACAATTAGAGACATAATAGGAGAACCAATTATCTATGTCATTGAATATTTAGAGCTTTAACTTCAAATATGACTATAAAATCAATCCCATAACATTGAAACAAGAGTTTTCATAATTGTGGGTACCACATTAATGTCGAATCCTAAAAAAATATGATATTCTACCAAGAAAGTTATCTAACATATCTTTTTCAGTGAGCCAATGAATGGGGTAAGTTTTAAATTAAAATTTGTACTTTTTGGTTATCCCCCCCGACTCATCTGTGGGTCCTGATATTTTAGTTCGCACCGTGAATATAAATAAGTGTCTTCCTCATATCCATGTTCCTGGATTTAATTCACTACCATTAGCGCCCATATCCCCGACGAAGTTTCCTTGGTATTATATAGGCACAACCCCACTACCTACGAGCATTTGTAGCCCCGACAAGTTTACTTATACTTCCCACACCATTAATTTTTCTTTCAACTTCTATTTCATTTCATAGTATATTCACCATTTTATATTTTTAATAATAATTATATGTATAATTGGGTGTATGGGAAGTGGGGTGATATGAGAATTGATTTGATTTTCTAAGTATGTGCCATGCATTTTAGTTCATCCCACAAATATTTCTAGAAGCTATCATAGTACAAATGTTACATTATTGTGTAGTGAATATAGCTCATATATATATATATATATATATATATATATAGTTTTCCATTATATGGATCATTATACACTTATACCACAGACACATGTGTTCCACCACAACTACAAATTGTGTTATACAATTTTAGTTTGGGAGAATAATATTTTTCAGATTGAGTAGCCTGCATATCAATGACCTGTATAAATGTATTCATTGTGTCCAAGCAAGGTTGGTTAACCCAAATATCTAAGGATACCATATTTTTCAACAGAGGATGAGGTGGTAGAAAATTTTAATACTGAAAATAACCTTTAGCAACGCATGTCAACATAAGGGCAGTTGGGTAAGAAGAACTTCCTTGCTATTTTGTTGATGTACTAGTACATGCCAAAAATATGAAATCAACCCATAGATACTAACAAAGGATTGGTTGAATTGATTCATATAAATTTTCTTTGATGTTGATGTATCTAAGGAATGGATGTTTAGGGTTTGGATGCTAATGACCTTTCCCTAATCTTTGTTAAGTAATTAAAAACAAAATCACTTTCACTTGTCATAGGAGCACTAGTGAATTTGGGGATGATTTTGAATGAGGAGCTCATGGTTATGGAACAATAATCTGCAAGATTAGGTGATTTTAGTTCATTGAAATGGTGGATTCAAAATGTACTAGATGAATATGAATATAATATAATACTTGAAATCTTAATTTCGTGTTACCCCTACTAGGCCATGGGGTAGCATTTAGATGATATTGGATCATGAAATTAATGATATGCTTCCTTTCCCAATATAAATTGTCTTATTCCCCAATTATCTACTTATATAGTTAGGGTTAGGATTTAGTTTGAACACAAAAGCATAATCAGTGATTGTATAAGTCGAAAAGGTTGTCTATTGATTAGGACAACTCTAGGGTATTCACCTTTCTGTCATGATCAGTTATGAACCGATATCAACAATCCCTTTTTTAAACTTATATCAAGTATTCTGAAAACTTATTGTAAACAAATAATTCCCCTATTTCCCCAAAAATCTAAGTTCATTATGAACAAGAAAGCTCTGCAGTTATTGATTTTTCTTCTCTTGTTCCTTCAATCTGCACAACAAAAGATATGATAAAAAGAGAATTAAATATTATTAGTGTAATGCAAAGTATGTTGTCAACATGAGTAATTAGAGTGATTCCTTATGTGATCAAAATTGGGTGTTATTTTCTAATTATGAAACATGAGTTAATTTCCCTCCCCTATATCCTTCGAAGAGAGTGTTAAGGTTGCAATAACAAATTCATGGAGTCATGGAGAGATGGGAAATGGTATAAGTTTGAGTGATTATGAAAGAAGGATTATTTTGCATAGTTGTTCTCAGAGATGAGGAGTAAAATTTTGGTTCCACCCTTGGAAGGATAATTTAAACACATGACTTAACATGGGGTAAACCATGATTGGATCAAGAGCATTAGTTTTTGATAAAATTATGAGTAGAATTGTTTTCCCGTTTGATTCAAATAAGATTTGTTATGACTCTATCTGCAATCAAGGAGTTCATATGCATAACATTTGAATCCTCTCATTGAAATGATTGTAAATATTATTTTGGGTAATAAATTAAGTTAGGACAATTATTAATATGTTGATTGTGATACCAAGGATAATTGGTTTAAAACATTTAACTTTTTTTCTTACCAACAATATGAGTGAAAATTATATGAAACTGGATCGTTGTTACTCTAGAAAAAATTAACAGTGTTGAGATTACAGGTAACAAGGATGAACATTATTCATATCGAAGAGAAATATGAATTATCAATTGAATGAGAAAACCAATATTCATATGATTGAATTGATATGTATAGCTTAGCAATAAGGTTTGACTGGTTTTTGGTATACTAAGTCTATGGAGAAACATATGTTCAAGGAATAATGTGGGTGAATATTGAAAATCATTGTGATGAATTTTCCAATAGGAGCATAGTATAATGGATATTTTCAGTCTCTAAATATTTTCTTCAGGTTTCATAAAGGGGATTATGAATTGTCCATAAATAAGACCCCCTTTAGTAGATTGAAAAGATTCAATTGTGAATAGATTATTATGAGTTACCAAGGATCTTGGTGAGTGAGATAATTGAGTGTTTCCTTCCCTATCATAGATTCATCCTTTCAAATGGCTAGATGGATGAAATTGTTAGTATTTTGTCATGTTCATTTACTTCATCATGTGTAAATGCGTAGCAATTATTTTATTAAATGTTTAAATTATAGAAAAGATAATTGGGGATTGCATGACAATACTCTATCCAAAAGAGAATAGTAACAAGCTAAGTTCCATTATGTAGAATGATAAAGAGACATATTTCATCGATGAATTTATTCTTAGCAGTATTAAAGTTGTTGATACTAAGAGGGGGGTGAATTAGTATCAAGTACAATTTACAAACCTTTTCAACTTATACTTAAGACATTTCAATTATTTCCAATGAGAAATGAACAATAGTATAAGAGTTACACCAATACACCACAATACACCATGCACAATATATGAGAAATAATCAATAGTTATTGTTCAAGGGAAGTAATGACTTCCAAAGGTTTGTTCAAGGGAAGCAATGACTTCCAAAGGTAGCTAAATCTTCCAAATGTAAATGGAGGGATAAACCTCTAAAGAGGAAGATACAATACTCCAATATCAAGAGATTTGAACTCTCCATATTTTTCCCTTCTTCCCACCCAATAATATATGAGAGATAATAAAAATTTACATTAAATCATCACCATCAACCAAACATCACATATATAGAACTTGATAATGCTTCCTAGACTTCTTCAATATCTAAAATTCTTCAATTCTTGGAATAATATGAATCCTTCCAGATAATATTACTCAATGTATTCTCTTAAACTTCTCCAAATTTCAATTCTTCAATCCTCCCAAAAAAGAAGCTATAGAAAGAATGATATCTTTTATTCACCTGGTTTATTCAGGAGAGCAAACTTGTAAGGAATGCCCCACGAGCTCAATATTTAACATCCAATTCTAAACTCACACACAAGAACTAAAGGAAGTACTCTTTTCCTAATGAAACGATCCCACTTCATTTGGATTCTCTATGAAGAAGTTAGGATTGTTTTACTCGGAACACATGCTTATTGACTAGCCTGTGATTGGTCAAAAACCCTATCTTCCACATAGTGTATTTCCATAATTATAGCTTAATCAAGAGCTGAAAATTTTACCATAGGTACCTTGATATGTTCTCACAATACCATACCAATTTCACCATCTGAATCATTCTAGAAAACATTGTGATAAAATGGTAAGATGACCTGAAAATAACATACCTTAGAACACATCACTAAAAGACTTCATCCTCCCTTGAAATCCGCCTTCTTCACTTCCTCGGATCAAATTCGACTTGTGTATCAAAATGAATATAATGATATTTATTTATACCATTTATGTGACTTCCTTTTAACATTAGGCTGATCTCGACACTTTCCTATTTTGTAATTCTTTTTAATTATCTTCACTACTTCACATGCCGGCCTACATGTACTTCCTTCTTCAATTCACTTTGTCATCTTCAAAAAATCATTTCTCCTCAACCATGAGGTTCCACGTGACGTGCCACATACCACTGGAAACAACATGATGTATACTATCCATCCATGGGTGTTGTATCTGCATGTGCATTGTCCTTCATTTACAAATACCTTCATCAATATTGAGGTCCAAAACCAATGAATAGGGTTGACATCAATGACAACAACCAATTTTCCAACAAAAGTAACAATGACATAGAATAAAGAAAACTAGCCTAATCTATCCTACTCCTATCCTACATGGGCCATGCAGAGAATTAGATAAATGTGTAATTCCAATGCAACCATCCATGAATCCTCAAACCTTCAATTATATGTTCATTGACATTAGCAATAGAAAGTGGAGTTTTACTAAATAACATATAAAAAACATTACATCATTGTTATTTTTGTCAAAAAAATGGAATCATATTGCATGGGAACATAAGGAAAGGAAGAATCCTATAACCTAACTCCAATTTTGTCAAGATGTGTGCAATAATGACCATATGATTAGTGAAAGAGAGAACACCATAGCGATTGAGAATCATACCTGAAATTTCCTTGAAAAGTGTTTAATGCTATAACGTGAAATACAATGTTGCCATTATTTCTAGGAAATAACTCAAAATGATAGGTTCTTGAAATATCCACAGGTTTGGGTTGAAGGAACCTCTCATGCTGATTAGGTATTTGATGCATACAATTCAAGTTACTCACGAAACAATTATTCCATAGCCCCTCAAGGTTCTCTTGTGGCATGGTGAAAAATATATCATGAAAATTATATGTTCATTGACATTAGCAATAGAAAGTGGAGTTTTACTAAATAACATATAAAAAACATTACATCATTGTTATTTTTGTCAAAAAAATGGAATCATATTGCATGGGAACATAAGGAAAGGAAGAATCCTCTAACCTAACTCCAATTTTTTCAAGATGTGTGCAATAATGACCATATGATTAGTGAAAGAGAGAACACCATAGCGATTGAGAATCATACCTGAAATTTCCTTGAAAAGTGTTTAATGCTATAACGTGAAATACAATGTTGCCATTATTTCTAGGAAACAACTCAAAATGATAGGTTCTTGAAATATCCACAGGTTTGGGTTGAAGGAACCTCTCATGCTGATTAGGTATTTGATGCATACAATTCAAGTTACTCATGAAACAATTATTCCATAGCCCCTCAAGGTTCTCTTGTGGCATGGTGAAAAATATATCATGAAAATTACCAAGGTAATCGTTAGTAGTGTGGGTCTTAAACACGTTATCACTTTTGGAAGAGAATTTAGCGTGGACCTCGAATGTTTAAAAAAAAATAAAAAATCCTCCTAATAGGAAGGAATCATAGAATTCACTTCATTCCTCGGGAAAGATGTACAAGGTAGAAGGTTATCCCATTCAAGGGAATAAAATATATTTTCTTTTACATATACATATATGTCCCGCATCATTCCACAAAAGTTCAGTCGTGCAAAGACTATGAGAATAGAATCACAAACTATTCTAGGAAGATACGTATAATCATAAAAGTCAGGATGGGTGAACAAGTAATTTGGGAAGGTAAAATGGTTGAGCATGTTCCTAGGGGAAGAATCATCTTGAAACATAGTATCTTTGAATGGAGGGATGGAAATGAATGGCTTGACTCTTGAGACATTGGCATTCAGATAGAGAAAAATATTGATAGACTGGATCCACCCTATGTACTATTTATTCCTACTAAGGGTAAGGCAAATGTTGCATCTCAAAAGGTGCAATATAATTAATGTTCGTTCCTTCCTTTCAGGTTACCCAGTTGGAACTTTTGTTTTTCTTCATAAGACGGTGTAAGGTATCATCGAAGGCATACTCGTAACAAATGCTAGTTTGTGAGAAACACGTGTATAATTAAAAAATATGAGATAGACCTTCTTGTTCAATGTTAATTAGGTTGACCATAGTTATAGAATCAAACGAGTTATATGTGATAGAAATAAACTTCACCATGCCTTTGCCTAAAAATGATGTCATTCTCTTGAGATCCAAATTTGTTTCCTTAATAGTATGAGAATCATCCCTTTCTCATTCTCTTGTGACGTCTATAGGTAAACATCGTCCTCCACACATCGATAATATTTTTTAATAGGAAAAGGCATCGACTTACTGTTAGGTCTTGGACAACAATGGAAATCAAGGATGATCCTTAAATGGATAGGGATTGGAAAAAACCATGATGTCATCAAAGATGCTAAGCATTTCTTCGATGAAATATTGGGAAAATGGTTTTATGAAACCAATTAAAGTATGAGGGTCATACTCAATCTATTTTGATACTAAATATGGTAAAGAGTTTATAAAGTCATAAAATTTTCCTTTAGGTTATTTTGAAATTTCCTCTTGCTCTTCTTGCATTGTGAAAGATGGATTAGAATAATGAGAGGATAACATAACCATCAATGTGACCCAAAGTGTTTCATCATTTGATGCACTTACTTCTCGCATGCCATTTCTATGGGAGTTTAAATAGGGTTGGTCTTCACTCTGAGCTTCTTCTTCAGTACCATGGAGAAACATAGGGATGGAGGCCCGAGGGGCTAGAATATGCATAAAATTCCTGCAGAAAAATATGCTCTTTGAGATCAGATTCCCCCAATGTGAAGAAAGGTATGAATGCATGCTATTCAACTAGATCATGTGTATCCTTACCATCAATATGCATTCTGGTGTTAGGACATGGTTAATGTATTTCCTCTACTATTTGATCTTCATAATTATAAAGGGCAACTAAATGTGGGAGAAAATCACCTACAAGAGGCATATCCTCTAGATGAAACTCGTATATAATGCATTTAAATATTAAGGATAAATAATTCAGGGATTCATCTCATTTCTTCATCATATTGAGTATCTAATCACACAACTCTCCGTAATTATAATTCACAAAGAAATCCAAAAAATCATGTGTAAATTGTTCCCCATGTATGGATGGAAGTGCTTGGAAGAGTCTCACAAAATTTTTTTACTCGAACGATGAAGGTAAGGATAAACAATATGTATATGACACCCTCACGACGAATATTTTGAGAGTAGTAGTTCAAACAAAAGTGAACAATATGTTCTAAGGAAGAGTTTTTTCCCTCACCATCGAATTTATTCTACGATAAGAGATCTATCAAATTTATAGGAGTCTTAGCAGGTACAGGACCATAAATTCATCTCCATGAACATATTAAGGAAGGGTCCATAGATACTAATTAAAACAAAATTAACACAACAAAATCCACAGGCTCGAATTTTCTTCTAGCCCTCCTTTTAGCACCATTTTGTTGGCGTGGGAGAAAATCATGATGCCATCATAACACAAAGTTTCCTGATGGTAGGTCCCAATTAGACCCACTCTCATTTGAATAGAAACCTCCACCAGTATATGGGACAAATTGTCGCTAACTAAATGAATTTATGCCCAAAGAGAGACTTTCCATATAAAGTAGGCTAAATACTAAATGAAAAACTTTTCTAATATGGTAGTGCAATCCTATAGTAATGAGAAACTACAATCCTATTCTAATTGTATCAGACTCAATTACAGGTGTATACTTTCATGTGTAAAACATAAATAATTCTAATTTTGAAGAATCAAGTCATATTGCATAATTGTTTGCATATAGATGACCATAAGCATGTTCCTATAATTGAATGCAAAATCCATTTATGATTATTCTCTATAAATGGAAATTTACAAGAATGACAAATTGAAAAAACTTGCAGAAAACAATCACCAACAATGCGCCATTGAACAAATGATTGATGAAACTACTTTCTATTATTATCCCTCAAAGAAATAGTTCATTTTCAAGAAGACAACAATAAGTAGAGAGATTTCCTATCCTCCTTTCAGTCTAACAAAGAGTTATACAATACCCAATTTTGGTTCTTTATCCCTCCCCTCTCTTGTTATGATGGACTTCGTTTTTACCTGAAGGTGGACTGTTGACCTTCCTAATTAGATAATTTTTCAGTTACCAATGCTACAACTTCCCTACTCTTCCCATTCTCATTACATTAATGATTTCCACAAAACATAGAAAATCATTACATAATATTCTTTCCTAGTGTGATCTTTTCAGGAAAGTGAGAAACTTCAAATATTTGGTAGTGAAGGGATATACCCCTGAATACTTTCTCCATATGATGACCAACTATAAGAAAGCATGTTCATTGATTGCAGACCTATAATTATTTTTTAGGGGAACCAGTTGGCCGAGAAGGAAAAATAGGATTTCCCTCCAGCCTTATCCTTTTTCGAACATGAATAACTATCAACCTCTATTTTCATTCCTTGCTCTTGATACATGATCAAGACTTGGATATTCATTTTGATCTATGTGGAGCTTAGTTTGGACTGTGTATTAATTCCATATCTCTAGTTGCATCCTGCATTCTATGAGAACATGTTCTCTGCTACTTACGAAAATAAGTGAAGTTCCTTTCTTGTCTGGCATTATTGAATCCTAGTCATCAATACTAGTGGAAACACCCAGGAGAATTAATAATCCTTTCCTAATGATGCATCCATGAAATCTCATTCTTTAATTCCTCTCTTTGTTAAACAATGGAGTCTCCTTTTCCTTTGCTTCCTTTTATAATATTTTCTCGTGATTTTCCTTGAAGTGTGATGATGAGATAAGAGTGTTGTTATCACTGTCTCGTTTGGTTCTTCCTACTCAAAAGGATATTTTATTCATTAATTATCTTAGGTATGTATAGTCTTCGATCTCTGGTGATCCACGTCTTACCTTAAACCTGTAATCTCTCACATGCCCTCTTGTATATCTTCCTTTAATGCCTATAACCTATGTGTATATTCTATCTTTAGGTATATCCATCATTTATGAGGTTCTATGTATGGTGATTAGCGTCCACCCTTATCTCCACTTATTTCATTTATCTCTTGGAACTTGAAAATATACAAACTGTTATTATATCACAGACCACAATAACTAAATTTATCTAGATTTGTTCTATGTCTATCCAGGATTCCCTGTACTGTATTGCAATTCTCTCATTTCTTACGGATTTCATGCATGTGATATTATTGGTTGTATGATATGTGTATCGAGATATTCATGTCACTTATCATTGGTTGGTGAGTTGGAAGCATACTTTCACTGTAAGTAGGTTTGTGGGAACATGTCTAGGTTTGCAGAATTTATACTAGCTTGTGGAACTTTAAATGAGGCTAATGAGCGATGGCTCATATGTTTTTCAAAGAATTCACCCAATAGATTTATGGGTCATGGGGTTTTTTGGTTACAAGTTTTTATGTATTAGCACTCTAGAAGGAGGAAACCTGCATGAGGTATACCACATAGATTTTTATGCATGGTCTGCAGGTCGTGGGAGGATCACCATTTGAATTTCTTTGGTGACTTTTGCAAGGTTCTTTTCGCACAATCAGAAATAGTCACATTTACAGCTCGTAGGCTTGGTAATATGTGCATGTAAGTTTCATAAAGTTTAGTAAAATCTCTCATCCACGAACCAATGAAAATGGTCTATGTTATCCATGCACATGGTTGTCCTGAGCCTATGTGGAGATTTTCCCATAGTTCAATTTGCATGGTTATATTCATGTTCCTAATGGTCTGAATGATCCTCAATATATGACATTAGCTTCCTCATCTCCTATTAGAGGCTATTTATTCATGGTTTGTAAGTGAATATTTTGGGTTGTCAAGTTCCTCATCATGTTGTTCTGAGTTTCTCCTCGTTCTCTGTAGACAAATGAAAATATGAGCACATGTTCCATAAATATTCACATTTTTTTTTCTTTCAAAACTACAATCCATATTTATTCTAATACTCAATCAGAGAAATGTTATCAATTAATTCAAATGAGTTTTATTTCATTCCAACTGAAATCATATCTTTATGATATCAATAGCATAACCTTTCCCCTACTTTAATCGGTTAGATATTCTTGTCATAACCTTGAACATTTTATTTTTCTTGAATGAATGGTGTTATAATCATCATGTGTAATGAGATTAGAGTGGGCACCCAGAAAAGGAGACCTACGACCTCGTCATAGTGATCATTGACCTCATGGAGGAGAGTATCATATCTATCTCACACAAGTAGAAAATGTGGGTTAATGATATGTATCCCTTCTCTAGTAGATCTCACATATAAAATATTATTATTATAAAAAAGAAAATTCTCCCCCCCGCTTCTTCTATGTAGTACCCGTAAGATCATAGATGAAGTGGTGAATTTTTTTTATCATAAGGTTTAGTCCCACACCTTCGCTTTGTTGGTTTTGGAGCCTAATTATATTCTTGATTCAAAGGTCTTGTTTCAACCTTGTTTGGGAAAATTTCATTGTAAAATATTATAACTTCACAGTCAAGTAGAACCGTTCATCATTAGGTTGCAAATATGATGGTAGAATTTATGTTAGGTTTTTTTTTTCCCTAGAAGGAAACCCTAGTTTATCTACAAGGGAAATATATTGTGGTGAGGTATGCGTGTGAATATTGTATACTGAGAGAGGATACTGTGAGAAAATAAGAGCAAGTTACATTGGTTATGTTTTAGGTTCTATCCTTTCATTTGTTGGATAATAATACAGGAAGGAATGGAAATTTCTCTAGTGGACATAGCCTATATTGGGTGAGCCATGTATATATGTGTCTCTATTGTATTTTGTATCTTATATATTTTATTTTTCCATATGTTTTATATTATTTCTTTGTGATCCTCTTTTTTCTAATTCCCTTATTATGGTTTAACTAATGGAAATTGATTCGAAGAAAAGACACCCTATAATCATCTGGATTGAGGATAATTTGACAATATGATATGTGGGTGGAACATGATGAATATGTCGGGTGGAGAGAAACATTCTATAGATTGAATTATTATAAATTTCAACTTTGAATCACTAAGTTCAAACATCCAAATAGTGAGAATATTGTCATTTATTCTAGATTAAATATTTGAGAGACTAGTTTTGAGTTATTTCCACAATTTGGTTTATATCTGCTTTCCCCCCATGGACCTTCTTTTTATGGAAACAACCGAGGATTTCTTAAGATATGTAGGTTGACTGGGTTGGCTCTGAAAGGAGGTGTGTCAACATGAATGACTATGCCACCTTGTCATCCTCAAATATCCAATGGGTGATTTGGTAGACTGTAGTTGATCAAGCTATTGTTGGATTACCAAAACATCAGTCAATCATAAACATGGTTACAACAAAAAGTATCCCAAATATATCTTTGTAGAATGGGGGAAGGGACATCATGCCATATACAATGGTGTATAGTCCACGAAAGGTTCTTCAAGGATCAATGTTTCCCAATTTCTCATACTTTTATCTGGGAAGGTCAAGGAAGTCTAGGAAAGGTAGGATTAAACTAGTTTAAGCATTCAGATGTAGGATATATGGGGGACCAATTAATTTTGGATCATAGAGAACTAAATAAAAAGGGGGAATTGTTGTCGTCACAACACCACCTTCTCTCTAATTCTTTCTATAATATTATCTTGGTAGGGTTTCCTACAAATAATATGCTAGCAATAATATTCATTATTTCATCAATATAGACCATGCTTTTATTATGTTTGTTTAATGATTTTCTTGAAATATGGATCAAATTCAACATCGCTTTCACCATTTTACATCTTGAATTCCTTGGTGCCACAACAACAATTGTAATTTCCCTACAAGTATCATTGATACCATGTTTTCTTGATTTTCCAAATGAAGATAATGCTTTTGATACATTCTCATGTTCCTTTACATGTTTAGCATATAAAAAAGCCAACAACTTTGTTTCTTGTTTTAATTTTCTTTGTTTTATCAGTCCATGTAGGATTTGAGCTTGTGTAGTTATTGGATTTTTTTTTTTTTTTTTAAATTATGTTACTAACATGCTCTCTAACTATCCAATTAGTGCTCAAGTTTACAAATTATTCTCTTTTGTTTTCATCCAAACTTTCTAAAAAGTTTCCACCCATTTCAAAACCATTACAACTCCCAAATATTCTTGAAACCCAAGAGGGGATAGGGTCCTACAATTTCTAATCAGATTATTATTTTTTCCCAAGTAACATATCTTAGGAAAAATCCCTAGAGACCTCCCCTCATTTCAAGGATAGTACCCAAGGAAAAACATAGATTATTTAGGGAACAAGGCTATACCAATAATAAGTCTCAAAGTTGTTACAACAATATACTCATTAAGATATCAGCATGCCGCTTACAGGAATTGAACCTGGGTGGGGAGCATAACACTCTTCTTAACCACTCAATCTAGATTTGATTGACAATGACTAATTAGGTTCTATCCTTGCATAGTTCAATGAATTTTTTGTGCACATGTGTTACATATAAAACATAAAATAAATAACAAACCATAGTATAAATAAAAAATATGAGTATGATATGGATTAGAGGAATGTGGTAAAAAATTACAAATATTTCCCTCAATTCAAAGCCATGAAGACTCTCCAAATAAATGCACCAAAGATTGGGAAACAAGCTGAACTATATTTTCTTCTTGATGTTCTCTCCAATTTTCTCATGTTTGTCTCCTCCTCTCTATATCCTTCTCTCACTCTTCATCTTTTTCAACCCATTGGAAACTAGATTTCCTTTTGTGGTATCTCACATTATGGATTAATATTATATTGACACAATTTTGTTGTTTCTTGTTTTTTTCACAATCACAAAATAA
>SNQJ01S0018544.1:130575-148204 GCA_010110895.2 Picea sitchensis
ATTATGAATATGCGAAGTTTGAATGACTTCAAAGGTTATCTCCCACACACCTTCTCTATATCAGATGGTCACAAGATATCCTGGCTCTTTCCAAATGGATCTTGTCCCATTGGCCTTCAAACAAGAGAAAATCCTCTCTCCGAGGATTTTTTCCCGCTAATTTTCCTGATCTTTATCTCTTAAGGTGATTTGAACCCTTGGTGCACTCCTTAAGCTTCTATGAAACTTTGAAATACATCAGACTTGAATATTTTTTGAAAAACCCTCATGCTCACTCCTTGTGCTTGTCTTCCTTGGAACTTATTGAACACTTGACTAAGTGTTGGCCTTGTGCACACCTTGCATGGGTATTCTCAAGTTTTATAATAAAATGAGTATATGTGCACTTCTTGCACTCACTTTGTGAGAATTCACTCAATCTCTCCTAAGCTATCGATTCTGTAACCGAATCTTCTTTTGCACTCCTTGCACTAGGATTTCAGAAGATAAAAAATTGAAGATTATAGAACATCACAGGTTCATCCAATCAACCATAACATGCATACATAGACTTATAAAACATAGGAAGAAAATGGCATAACATTACCCAATTACTCAAAGGAAAACATGTACACAAATCTGAAAGCGATTATCCTCTATTATATTCATTTAAAAAACATTTACAATGATTCTACAACTTTCCGACGAGCCTTCTTCAACAAACTTCAACAATAAAATGAAATAATCTTCAACAACCTCATTTGGTCTTATACTACATATATTTATACACGATAGGATTCTTGAGCCTTCCCTCCAGACTATCTAAGAGCTATCCTATCACAATTAAAACATTTTCCTACTAAGCCTTATTACAATAAATGGGAATTTACAACCCAGATATGGATCGATGCTAAATATATGTACACTCCTATATGCATCAAAGAAATTACAATATTGTGAGATCTCATGTAATGGCTCAAGCCTCCAAACATTAAAGAGGATTTAATTATAATGTCTTCAAAATATCAAAATGACGCACTCTCCTTAGAATTCAAATTAGTTTGAATACGTAGGATGAATGATGAGCTACTCCACTTAGAATATTTGAGAATTAATTGTGATGCTCCTGCATCATACTCCTCACGACAAAAATATTCATGGACTCCTACCTATGAGCTCCTCCATTTTTTTTTCCATAATTCTAGATATTAGTTTCATTTATCCAACTGGCATATTCTATTGGATGACCTTTCCACTTAACCAGATACTCATAGTAAACTTTCCTATTGCTCTTCGTAGCAATCCTCTGACCTAAAATTTTCTCTATTTGCGGTTTCTCTGCTATGAGAATCTGTCACTTCCACTCAATCTCCTCATGTCCATATGTCTCTCTTGTATCATCTATCCTGTAAGGGTACATGTCTACTACATTGAATATTGGTGATATTCCAATGTCCTTTGGAAACTCAATCTCGTAAGTGTTCACAACAAAATTTCTGAGGATCTTACATGGTCCTATCTTCTTCATATTCAACTTGTTATATTTTCCTTTCAGAAATCTCTCCTTCCTCACGTACGCTAAGACATGATCACCAAATTTGAAATTAGCCTCTTTTCTTCTCTAGTCTATTCGACTCTTGTACTTTTGGTTGTTATCCTATAGATGTCCTTTAATCTGACCGTGCAACTTTTGCATCTCTACAGAAAAATCTTCTTCTCTTGCACTTTGAAACTCATCTCATCCCAAGTATCTCAACTCTCAAATTCCTCTTGGATGCATTCCATATACTATTTGGAATAATATTTTACCAGTACTCCTATTCGTTGAGTCATTATATGCAAACTTTGCTTGTGGAAGAATTTGATACAACTGACTATTATATTCGATGACCAAAATCCTCAACAAATTCCCTAATATTTGATTTACTACCTCAGTATGTACGTCTGTATGAGGATGATATGTTGGAATGAAAGACAAAATTGTCCCCGACTTCTTCCATAAAGTCCTTCAAAGCTATCCCACAAACTTAGTATATGTGTATGAGACTATACTCCTGGGAAATCCATGTAATCTCATAATCTCCTTGAAAATTAATTTTTCTATATGGGTAGCATCACTGGTTTTCTGACATGGTATAAAATGTGTCATCTTTGAGAATTTGTCAACCACTATAAATATTGAATCACTACCCCTCTTGGTTCTTGGCAATCCCAAAACAAAATCCATACTTAAGGCATCCCACAACATGTCTGGAATAAGCAATGACTGATACAATCTAGTGTTCTATTTCTTTCACTTAGCATACTGAAAGATTCTACATCCGTCCATGAATTTCTTTACATTAGACCTCATGCCTGGACAATGGTACAAAGAACTCAAATTTGCATATGTTTTATCATGACCAAAATGTCCAACCAATCCTCCAGTGTGCTTCTCCTTCAACAATTTATCCCTCATTGAACATTTCAGGATACACAATTGACTTCCTTAAAAGTCCATCTTGGATCAAATATTCCATCCAATGATTTATTTCCCTTAGAAAATGGTTCTGACATTCTTCATAAGCTTCTTCGAAGTCTAGGTCTTCTTGATACATCTCATTGATGTGTTCAAATCCTAAAGTCTCCACTTGGAATTCCCGCAAGATCAAACATCTCCTGCTCAAAGCATCTGCAACTTTGTTAGCGCTTCCACTAATATGCTTAATAACAAAAGTAAAATTCTAGATGAATTCTACCCATTTGGCATGTATCTGGTTCAACTTCTCTTGTCTGGTTATAAACTTCAAGACTTGATTGTCAGTATATATAACAAACTCCTTCGAGATACAATAATTCCTCCACTTTTTCAAGGCTTGTATTACAACATAAAAATATTTTTCATATGTGGAATACTTCCTCTAAACATCATTCATCTTCTCAATGACATAAGCAACATGATTATTGTATTGACTTAAATCTGCGCCAATGGCTGCTCCACTCGCATCACATTTAACTTGAAATGTCTTCTTAAAATATGGTATAACTAGAATACATTGTTATGTTATCTTTTCTTTCAACACTCTAAATCCTTTCTTAGCCTCTTCTGTCCAATTAAAAGATATATTCTCCTTCCTTATGGTGTCCAGTATGGGTGAAAAAATACTGTTGAAACTCTTGATGGATTTCCTGTGAAAACTTGCCAACCCATGAAAACTTGTTACCTCAAGAATACTTCTTGGAGAAGGCCATTCTCTGATTTCTCTCTCCTTTTATGGATCCATCTTCAATTCATTTGAAGATATCATGAACCCAAAATACATAAGTTATTTTTTCATAAAATAACATTTCCTCAAATTCACCAACAACTTCTCCTGCTGTAATATCCTCAACACCATATTCAAGTCTCTGAGATGCTCCTCTTTAGTCTTACTAAAAACTAGAATTTTATCTAAATAAACGATCAAAAACTTACCAATAAAATTTTTTATCACTTCGTTCATCAACCTCATAAACATACTTGGGGAATTTGTTAAGACAAAAGGCAGAACAAGCCACTCATACAATCCTTCATTTGTTTTGAATTCTGTCTTCCATTCATCTCCTTATCTCATCCTTATCTTATGATAGCCACTCTTCAATTCTATCTTGGAAAAATAACTTGCTCCACTCAAGCAATACATCAAATCATCCATTATGGGTAAAGGGAATATATACATGATGGTATCTTGTTGATGGATCTCGAATCTGTACACATTCTCCAACCTCCATCATTTTTCGGACTCAACACAGTTGGTACTGCACATGGGCTCAAAATTTCCCTGATCAAACCTTTATTCAACAACTCTTGGATTTTCTTCTTGACCTCTTCATTCTCTTGAGGGGTCAATCTGTATCTCGGTTTGTTTGGAAAACTTTCTCCTAGAATATGGACAATATGGTGACTGATAATCCTGATGGGAGGCAAAGAGTGAGGTAAATCATCAACCACAATATCAACAAAATCTTCCAACAACTCCTGAACCTTTACAAGAAAATCACTCATAGAAGTGCTTGTAAGGATGAATCTTGGCTTACCTACAACATCAAACTACATTTCCTATTCTTTCTTGTCTTGTTTCAATATTTCCTTCCCACTCATGAGAAGTATACTAGGACTAACTTCTTCTTTGACTCCTTTATCTTCTATTGGAAGAAAAATATGCTTAGACCCATTCTTCTTAGGGGTATAGGTATTCTTCCTCCCATCATGCATGACATTCAACCTCCTCAGGTTCTCTTCTTTTCATTGTCTCCATGGCATCCAACCATGCATGAAATTGTCTCATTTCTTCTCCCATGGCTTCATTGGCCACTCCTCTCTCTCTCTCTCTCTCTCCACATCTCCTTGGAAGCATGGTTTTAAGTTTTCTTTTCATTACAGAGCCTAATTAGGGCTCTGATACCACTCCCAGGGGTTCACATGAACTCTCGATATATGGATCTTTCACTCTAAAGAGATGAATTTTCTCTTGGCTCCCTGTTAAGCCCTCAAAATAATTCTCCACATGACTTTTCCCTTTTCCCCGCGTGTAAAACCAAGTTTGCAGGGGGTCCTGATACTCCAACAAAGCCTTCCCCATGACCTTGGGACAAATCCCTGGGATAATATCTTTAAACTGTAGGAACTCTGACATTTTGGAGCTCCTGGATTCAAGAGTTCCAACAACTACAACCTACAATCCTCCCGAATGTCGGATTCATGAATAGATGAATTATGGCAAAGATAAATGATTCTCAATAAGCACTTATATGTACAACTCATACAATCTTCGGTATTCCAGGCTTCGGGGATTTCACCTACTCCAATAGTCCATACTCCCGGAGTTCCAAACTCCGAATCAACAAATCAAGGGCTTAGTACTTACCTCAGGTCAATGGTGCCCATCTACTCCCCACTCCGGGCTTCAACGATTTTCACCACCTGATACCTCAAATCCTCTCGAGTGTCAAACTGGAGAACTCATGAAGGGGATAAATCAATGTTCCACACCTCTCTAGAAACCAACGGTTATGATCCTCTCCGAGACTCCTACCTTCGGGAGTTATGAGAGGTTAACACATACACTTCCTTGGATCACGAAACTCCAAAGTGGTTAGGATTCATGATCTATAGTCATCATTTCCTTTCAAATGAATGGCTTCGATATACTCCATCCTTCATGCCTTCGAAGATTCACGATCCACTAGAATTTGAGCCTCTGTTCTCCAGACTATCGAACCCACAAAGTTCGAGATATGTTGACACATGTACTCACTATCAACGACCCAAATGCACGCTGTCTTTCGAACATTTAGGAGTATTGCGTGTTTTTTCAACCACGCCTCAAATAATCTGGATATCTGGACTTCCAGACTATATTCGATCTACAGACACGTGTCCCCACTAATCGATGGTCCAGATTTATTTCAGATCCCATGATTTTGGGAAACTTATCTCCTACATGACACAAACTCAAAATCTTTTGAATATGCGAAGTATGAAGGAATTCAAGGGTTATATCCCGCACACATTGTCTACATCAGACGATCATAAAAGATCTTGGCTCTTCTCGATTGGATCTCATTCCCTTGAACTTCAAACAAGATAACCTCCTCTCTCAAAGGATTTTTTCCCGCTAATTTTCCTGAGCTTTATCTCTTAAGGTGATTCTAACCCCTAGCACATTCCTTGCGCTTCTATAAAACTTTGAAAGACTTCTGACTTGAATATTTTTGGAAAAAACCTCTTTCACACTCCTTACGCTTGTCTTCCTTGGAACTTATTCAACACTTGAATAAGTGTTGGCCCTATGCACACCTTGCATGGCTCTTCTCGATCTTTTATACTTTGATGAGTATATGTGCACTCCTTGCACTCACTCTGCAAGAATTTACTCAATCTCTCCTGAGCTATTAGGTTTCTAACTGACTCTTCCTTCACATTCCTTGCGTGGGAACTATGTCGTCCACGCACTAGGATTTGAAAAGAGAAGCAATTGAAGATTATAGAACATCAAAGGTTCATCCAATCAACCATAACATGCATACATAGAAAAATAAAACACATTAATCAAATGACATAACATTACCCAATTAATCAAAGGAAAACATGTACACAGATTTGAAAGAAATTCTCCCCTATTATATTCGTTCAGAAAACATTTACAAATATTATGAAGCTCTCTAACTAGCCTTCTTGAACAACCTTCAACAACAAAATGAAATAATCTCATGCATCCTCATTTGGGCTTAGACTACATATATTTATACATGAGAGGCTTCTTGAGCCTTCCCTCTAGACTATCTAAGATCTATCCTATCAAAATTAAAACATTCTCCTACTAATCTTTATTACAATAAATGGGCATGTACAACCCAGATACAATTCAATGCTCAATATCTATACAATCCTATATGCATAAACAAAATTACAATCTTCTGCGATCTCATATAATGGCTCAAGTCTTCAAACATTAAAGGGGATTTAATTATAATGTCTTCAAAATATCAAAATGATGCACTCTCCTTAGAATTCAAACCCATTTGAATGCACCCTCCGGATGCTGAGCTATCCTCCACTTGGCCTCTTTGAGAATTGATGGTGATACTCTTGCATCATACTACTTAGGAAAGAATGATTCATGGACTCCTATCCATGAGATCCTGCATTATATTTCCATACTTTTGGATATTATTTTTAGTTATCCAATTGGCATCTTCTGCTGGATGACCTTTCCACTTAACCAGATACTCATAGTAAACTTTCCTCTTAGTCTTTTTAGCAATCCTCTTATCTAAAATTTTCTCTATTTGTGGCTTCTCTGCTACGAGCATCTGTCGCTTCCATTGAATATCCTCTTGTCCATCACTCTCTCCTGTATCATCCATCCTGTAAGGGTACAAGTTTGCTACATTGATTATTTGCGACATTCCAATGTCCTCTCGAAGTTCAATCTCATAAGAGTTCGCAACAAAATTTATGAGGATCTTACATGGTCCTATATTCTTCATCTTCAGCTTGTTATATTTTCCTTTCAGAAATCTCTCCTTCCTCAGGTGAGCTAAGACTTAATCTCCAAATTTGAAATTATCCTCTCTTCTTCTCTGGTCTATTCGGCTCTTGTACTTCTGGTTTCTATTTTGTAGTTGTCCTTTAATTTGATCATGCAGCTTTTGCATCTCTACAACAAAATATTCTTCTCCTACACTTTGGAACTCATCTTGTCCCAAATCTCTCAACTCTAAAATTCCTCTTGGATGCATTCCATATACTATTTTTAATGGGGTTTTACCAGTAATCATATTTGATGAGTCATTATATGAAAAATCTGGTTGGGGCAGAATTTGATCGCACTAACTATTATGTTCGATGATCAAACTCCTCAACAAATTCCCTAAGCTTCGATTTACTACCTCAGTCTATTCATATTTCTGAGGAATATATGCTAAAATGAATGAAAACATTTTCCCCATCTTCTTCCACAAAGTATTCCAAAAGTGTCCCACAAATTTAGTATCTCTTTCTGAGACTATACTCCTGGCAAACGCATGTAATCTCAAAATCTCCTTGAAAAATAAGTTTCCTATATGGGTAGAATCACTAGTTTTCTGACATGGTATAAAATCTGAAATGTTTGAGAATCTGTCAACCACTACAAAGTTTGAATCACTACCCCTCTAATTTCTTGGAAGTCCTAGAAAAAAAACGATACTTAAGGCATCCCATGGCCTGTCTGGAATAAGAAATGGTTGACACAATCCAATGTTCTACTTCTTTCCCTTAGCATACTGGTAGATTATACATATTTTCACCAATTTCTTCACATCAAACCTCATGCACGGATAATGGTACAAAGAACTCAATTGTGCATATGTTTTATCGTGGCTGAAATGTCTAGCCAATCCTCCACTGTGCTTCTCCTTGAACAAGTTATCCCTCATTGAACATTTCAGGATACACAGTCGACTTCCTTTAAATAACAATCCATCTTGGATCATATATTCCATCCACTGATTTATGTCCCTTAGAAAAGGGTTCTCGCATGCTTCATAAGATTCTTTGAAGTCTAGGTATTCTTGATACATCTCATTGAGGTGTTCAAATCCCAAAGTCTCCACTTGGAATTCTTGGAAGATCAAACTTCTCCTGCTCAAATCATCTACAAATTTGTTAGTGATTCCATTAATATGCTTAATAACAAAATTAAAATTCTTCATGAATTCTACCCATTTGGCATGGCTCTGGTTCAACTTCTCTTGTATGGTTATAAACTGTAAGGATTAATTGTCAGTATATAAAACAAAATCCTTCGAGATAATATAATGCCACAACTTTTTCAAGGCTTGTGTTACAACATACAAATCCTTGTCAAATCTATAATACTTCCTCTTAACATCATTCAACTTCTCACTAAAATAAGAAACAATATTATTGTCTTGACTTAAAACTATGCCAATGTATGCTCCACTCGCATCGCATTTAACTTGAAATGTATTTTTAAAATATGGCATAAATAGAATAGGTTGTTTCGTTATCTTTTCTTTCAACACTCTAAATCCTTTCTCAACCTCTTCTGTCCAATTAAAATATCTATGCTCCTTCCTTATGGTGCCCAGTATGGGTCCACAAATACTGCTGAAACTCCTGATGAATTTCTTGTAAAAAATTGCTAATGAATGAAAACTTATTACCTCAAACACACTTCTTGGATAAGGACATTCTCTGATTGCCATCACCTTTTCTAGATCCATCTTCAATTCATTTGAAGAGATCACAAACCCAAAATAGATAATTTATTTTTTCATAAAATAACATTTACTCAAATTCACCAACAACTTCTCCTGCTGTAATCTCCTCAACACGATATTCAAGTTTATGAGATGCTCCTCTTTAGTCTTACTAAAAACTAGAATGTCATGTAAATAAACGATCACAAAATTAACAATAAAATATTTGAGCTCTTCGTTCATCAACCTCATAAATGTACTTGGGGCATTTGTTAAGCCAACAGGCATAACAAGACACTCATACAATCCTTCATTTGTTTTGAATGTTGTCTTCCATTCATATCCTTCTCTAATCCTTATCTGATGATATCCACTCTTCAAGTCTATCTTGTAAAAACAACTATCTCCACTCAATAAATCCATCAAATCATCCATTCTAGGAAAAGGGAATCTATACCTAATGGTTATCTTGTTGATGGCTCTCAAATCTATACACATTATGCAACCTCCATCCTTTTTTAGACTTAACACAGTTGGTACTGCACATGGGCTCAAACTTTCCTTGATCAAACATTTATCCAACAACTCTTGGATTTTCTTCTGGACCTCTTCATTCTCTTGAGGGGTCAATCTGTATGCTTCTTTTTTTGAGAAACTTTCTCTTGGAATAAGTTAAATATGGTGAGTGATACTCCTGATGGGCGAAAAAGAGTGAGGTAACTCATCCACCACAATATCAACGAAATCATCCAACAACTCATGAAACTTTATAGGAAAATCGCTCATAGAAGTGTCTGTAAGGATGAATCTTGTCTTACCTACAACAACAAACTGCATTTCCTATTCCTTCTTGACTTCTTTCAAGAGTTCCTTCCCACTCATGAGAAGTATTTTAGGAATAGATTCCTCTTTGACTCCTTTATCTTCTATTGGGAGAAACATATGCTTACACCCATTCTTATCAAGGGTATATGTATTCTTCCTCCCATAATGTATGGAATTCCTGTCATATTGCCAAGGTCTTCCCAACAAAACATGACAAACATCCATAGGTATGACATCACATAAAACTGCATCTTTATAGCCACCTATTTTGAATTCATCTTTTCATTTTTGAATTACCATGACTTGATGTCCTTTCTGCAACCACAACACCTTATACGGATTCAGATGTGCAGTCATCTCCAACTTTATCTTTTCCACCATCTCTAGGGGTACCAAATTATTAGTGCTCCCACTGTCTATAATCACCTTGCATACTCTATGTTTGGCCTTGCAAGCATTTCTGAACCAACTGTTCCTATGGAATGGTTCGCAGGCTTCTTTCTATGGATTCATCAGAACTTTCCTCATCATAAGTCATCTTTCTTCTTCTGCTACTTCTTCCTTCATCTCTATCTCCACATTCCTCTTCTGTTCTTTAGAAATGAGAGCTTCTTCGGTTCATTTATTTTTCTTCTGAGGACATTCCCAAGACATGTGCCCTGTCTTTCCATAGGCATAGCACTTCACTTCTCCTCCTCTTCCTCTTCCTATTCCTATGGGAAAATAACTTATTCCTCCATAGTTTCCTCCTCTAGAGTTTCCTCCTTTCTCTATTTGACTGTGATACTTTCCATCTTCTCCTCTGGATTTATGGAAATTTTCTCTGACAATTCCTCTTCCTCTATTAGGACTCTTTACTCTATTTAGTTGACTCTGATTCCTTGCCAACTTTTCTTTTTCTTCCAGGGATACCTGATAATCATATTCCACAATTCTCATTGTCACATCATATTGATCTCATACTGGATTTCATATCTTAGGCCATTAATATACCCGACAACTTTTTCTTCATCCTTTTCTCTATGTACTGCTCTTATGTTCATCTTGTAAAACTATTTTGTGTACTTTTTCACTGACAAACCTTTCTGCCTTAGGTTATGCAACTTCCCGAATAAATTTATCTGTTTATCCTTGGGTATCAATTTATCCTTCAAATTAGCCACCATTCTATCCCAATTCTTAGTATTTGACGTACCTTTGCATCTTTGATCAACTTGAAATTCATTCCACCATAATGTTGCATGTCCCTTCAATATGGTCACAACATGCTTCACCTTCTTCTCATCATTAATATCCTCATAGTCAAAGTACTTGTATAAATAAATTATCCATTCAAGCAGTTCTTCAACATCCAAATTACCTTCATACATTGGGACTTCCATTTTTTCTCTAGATCCCATTTTAACAACAACTCTCAACAATCGCTCCTCTACTACTTGTTCTCCTGCAACTTCTTCTGCTTCAACCTCCTCACTTTCATATTCACCGACGTCACTAGATTTGGGTGATCTTCTTTACACAATCTCCACGAACTCTAACCTTGCATAAAGTTGTCACATTTCTTCTCCCATGGCTGCATTGACCATTGGTCTCTCTCTGCGTCTCCTTGGTTGCATGGTTTTAAGTTTTATTTTCCTTACAGAGCTTAATTTGGGCTCTAATACCACTTGACACAAAACCCAACCACTCCCAAGGGTTCACACGACCTCTTAGTCTAAGGATATGTCACTCTAAGGAGATAAATTAGATCTCATGCCCCTTTTGAGCCCTCAAAATACTTCTCCACATGCCTTTTCCCTTTTCGTCGTGCGTAAAACCAAGTTTGCGGGGCGTCTTGATACTCCAGCAGAGCCTTTCCCATGACCTTGGGCCAAATCCATAGTCTAAACTCTTTAACGCATGAAATCTATTACTTTTGAGCTTTGACTTCGAGAGTTCCAACAACTATAACCCACAATCCTCCTGAACGTCAGATTCGCGAATACCTGAATTATGGCAAAGATCAATAGTTCTCAATAAGCGCCGAGATATACGACTCACACAGTCTTCGGTATTATGGGCTTCGGGGATTTTACCCACTCCAACACGCAATATTCCTGGAGTGCCAAACTATGAATCAAAAAATCAGGTGGTTAGTACTTACCTCAGGTCAACGGTCCCCGTAAACTCCGTGCTCCGGGATTCGGGGATTTTCACCACCTGACACCTCAAATCCTTTGCATTGACAAACTAGTGAACTCATGAAGAGGCTCAATCGATGGTCCAAACCTCTGTTGGAACCAAGGTTATGATCTTCTTCGAGACTCCAGCCTTCAGGACTTCCAAGAGGTTAACACATGTCACATACACTTCCCTGAATTGTCTAACTCCAAAGTAGTAAGGAGTCATGATCTGCTCCGTCACTCAGGCCTTCGGGCATTCTCGATCCACCGAAATTTGCACCTCCATTCTCCATATTGTTGAACTTGCAAAGTCTGAGATCTGTTGACACATGTACTCACTATCAACGGCCCAGATGTGCTCCAACTTTCAGAGCTTCAGGAGTCTTTTGTTTTTTTTCAAGGACACCCCAATTCCTCCAAATAGCTGGAATTACATACTATCTTCGATCTATGAACACATTTCTATGCTAATGGATGGTCCATATTTACTTTGGATCCCGGGTCTTCGAGAAACTTTTCTCCTCCATGACACAAACTTAAAATCTTCCAAATAAGCAAAGTCCGAAGGACTTCAAGGGTTATCTCCCACGTACCTTCTCTAGATCAGACGGTCACAAAAAATCCTGGCTCTTCTTGAATGGATATCATCCCCTTGACCTTCAAATAAGAAAAAATCCTCTCTCCAAGGAATTTTCTTGCTAATTCTCCTGAGCTTTATCTCTTAAGGTGATTTGAACCCCTAGCACACTCCTTGTGCTTCTCTAGAAATTTGAAAGACTTCAGACTTGAAGATTTTTGGAAAAACCCTCCTCCACACTCCTTGCGCTCATCTTCCTTGGAACTTATTCAACACTTGACTAAGTGTTGGCCCTGTGCACACCTTGCACGGGTCTTCTCAAGATTTTATACTTAGATGAGTATATGTGCAGTCCTTGCACTCACTATGTGAGAATTCACTAAATCTATCCTGAGCTATCAAGTCTGTAACCAAATCTTCCTTCGCACTCCTTGCACCGAGATTTCAGAAGAACAATTGAAGATTATAGAACATCACAGGTTCATCCAATCAACAATAACATGCATATATAGACATATAAAACACATGAAGAAAATGGCATAACATTACCCAATTACTCAAAGGAAAACATGCACATAGATCTGAAAGCAATTCTGCTCTATTACATTCATTTAGAAAACATTTACAAAGATTTTGCACCTCTCCGACGATCCTTTTTCAACACCGTTCAACAAAAAAATGCAATAATATTCAGAAACCTCATTTGGTCTTAGACTACATATATTTATACATGAGGATTCTCGAGCCTTCCCTCTAGACTATCTAATAGCCATCCTATCACAATTAAATGATTCTCCTACTAAGCCTTATTACAATAAATGGAAATTTACAACCTAGATACGAGTCGGTGCTCAATATTTGTACAATCCTATATGCATCAAAGAAATTACAATATTTTGTGATCTCATATAATATCTCAAGAATCCAAACATTAAAAAGGCTTTAATTATAATGTCTTCAAAATATCAAAATGACGCGCTCTCCTTAGAATTCAAATAAGTTTCAATACACATGCCAGATGCTGATTTTTCCTCCACTTGGCCTCTTTGAGCATTTATGGTGATGCTCCTGCATCATTTTATCAGGGCTTGAGATATTTTGATCTACTTTTTCCTAGTTTTTGGCCTTCTACATTATACATATTACTTTTCAACATTATTTGTCAACATTTTTCTGAACATTGTTATCTTTGATTGGCCTCCTTCAATCAAGATAGTTTTCATTCACAATGCTATCTACTTCATATTTCTAAGTATACAATGCATGTTTTGAGAAAGATGATCTATATGTTGTTTTATTATTATCTCTATATAAATCACATATTAGTTCATATACACTTATGACCTTTGAATGCTATATGTCAATTCCATGTCAATTTCATGAAGAATGGGATCTTCCATTGGATTTATTTAGCTAATTTAGTTATGAACCAATCACCTTGACAATGATAAAAATTCAATTAATATAGTCCACTTCAAGGGGGAAACCTCCTCTTACAATATATCGAATTCACAAGAAACAATATGATGATCCTAATACTAGGTGTCCTTGGTATATATATAAGAGACAAAGGGTAATTTTATAATGAAAAGGTACAATTAAAGGTTCTATATGACCTACTAATATAATAAATAAACTAACAATGAATTTTAATTATGTACTTAACATAGGGGCCCAACTTCCCAAGGTCCTTAACATGCCCCCCCCTCTTTAAAAATTATTTTCCCTCAAAGCTTGTAATTGATGGTGTTTCTTCACGAAATGCTCATTTTCCCATGTATCTTATTCTGGAGGCATATTATTCCACTGGATCAAGTACTACATAACGAGTCTATTCCAAAGATATAGAGAACATTGATCTATAACATTTTCCAGTTCAAGAATAAACTTCCCTTCATCAAATTTTGGAAGTTCTATTTGCCCTGGCATAGTTTGTCCCAAAACCTTTTTTAGGAAAGATATATGAAAAACCTTATGAATATGAGAAGAAGGAGAATCTAACTCATATTCCACTTGTCCAATCCTAGGAATAATCTATTAGGGTCCATAAAATTTTGGAGATAATTTTTGGTTCTTCCTTTACTTGAGTTGGATTACTTATGAGGCTGTAGTCTCAAAAATACACAATCGCCCTCCTCAAATTATGTTTCACTTTGATGTTGATCTGCTTGGTTTTTCATCCTATTTTTCACCATTTGAAGCTTCTTTTTAAGATTTGTGAAATTTTCTTTAGCATTCTCCATATTTGACGCTATATCTTATAATTTGGACTTATCTTGCAAAATGTATGAGATACTAGGATTTGGATATCGATAAAGGACCCCAAATGGAGACACTTTATTAGATATGTGATACGTAGTATTATACCACCATTCTGCCAAAGGAATCCACTCCATCCATTGATATTCCTTGTATAAATAATAACACAATAGATAACCCTCTAAACATTTGTTAACTATTTCTGTTTTACCATTTTTTTGTGGATGATATGTTGAACTCATAACTAGTGTTGCTCCACTCATCTTCCATAATTCTTTCCAAAACATTTTTGTGAATTTTGGATCATTATCACTTACTATTACTTTGGGAAGACCATAAAGTCTATGATTTTCCTTCATGAAAACTTATTCCACTTGGCTTGTTGTATAGTACGTTGAATTCTTCAAAAATGTGGATATTTTGTGATTGTATCAACAACCACAAAAATGGAATCCTTACCTTCACATTTTGGTAACCCTGTAATGAAACCCATTGATATCTCTTACCATATTTGATTATGTATGTGTAATGGTTGAAGTAACCCTAGATACATTAATTTATCTCCTTTATTTATTTGGAAAACCAGACACTCTCTTACAATTTTTTTAATATATTTCTTCATTCCTTCCCAAAAGAAATATTTTTTTATTCTTTGATATGTTTTAAGGAATTGTACATGTCCTTCCATTAAAGAGTCATGAGACTCCCTTAATATTTGTTTCTTCAAATTTGATTGAGGGATAAACATATTATTCCCTTGTACCCAAGTATATCTCCTTTCCACTCCCAATGTTCCATAGAGTTCATCCCTTTCTTTATACATTGTATTTTTTTATTAGTACAATTGCCATTTTTCCATTCATGGCAAAATTCTTCCAGCCACACAGGAATAGAAGATGTAATAGAATATAATATTAAGGCTTCTTGTATTCTAGAAAGAGAATATACTACTACATTTTCCTTCCCCTTTTTGTAGATTATTTCAAAATCAGACCCTTTCATTTTTTCTACCCAAGTTTTTTTCTCTTCTGATGACAATCTTTGCTCCAGAAAGTACTTTAGGATATCATGGTCTATCTTGAACTTAAAGTGTCTCCCAATGAGATACTTTCGCCATTTTTTATTGCATGTAAAATTTATTCTATTTATTTTTCATATTTATATTTCACCTATTGGAAAATAGGTTTTAATTGATTCCAACCTTAGAATAATCTCTAAATGAAATCCCAAAATCCCCTAAAAGTGATGATCATGTGTCCACTTGAAGAAGCCTTGAAGATCCTTGAAGGAGCCTTGACATAAATATATATAACTCCAAAGTGGTCCCCTTATGGTATATATTTTAAGCATGGACCTCATGGAATGCGATAATATGTGGTTTTTTCCACATTCCCACTTTGATTTGTACACAAATGGAGGACACAAGATGTCCAAGATAAACATTGTAAGATGGAGATTGTTGAAAGTACTAATTTTTGGTCAATTTGGATACCCTATATTTGACATAAATTTTACCCTACATAAGTAACTCAAATGGAATCACAAGTTACGTGGTTATTATTCTCATACCTTTCCAATGGTATATGCAAGTTCCTCTAAATCCCTAGGAATGAGGAGATATGAGTTTTTCTGTTTGAAAACCCAACCAAAAAAGTGAGGTCGACTCGACTATTTTTTGGGGACAAAATTACTATAAATACAAGATAAAATTTCACATTTTTTGTGTAACTAATGAAGAGATCAAGCCTGAGGTGTGCTCAAGGTGTTGGGGTGACTTTCTGGTGTGAAAAGGAAGTCTAAAGTATTCTCTTAAGGTCCTTCTTATTATCAAGGTATGTTATAAGTTTGTGATGTTGTCGTAAGGTTGTGATGTTGTTGTATGCTATGATATGAGGTTTTGATGTTGTCGTGATGTTATTGTGAGTGGATGTTACTATTAATGGATGTTTCCATGATTAGATGTGTTATCAAATATAGTTTTCAAGGGAAGTAGGTCGTCCAAGTCCTTTGTTTCATATGAAACATCCAAGAGAAGGACTCTAAAGAAGTCCATTTTGGGCTTGAAATACAAGCAGTGGGAGGATTTATTTTTCAAGCGGCGGCGATCCCAGGAGTAGTTCAGAACAACGACTCTCGTGAATTCATAAGGTCAAAATTGTGAGAGGTCTAGTGCCATATAGAAGCCCCAGAGTTAAATATCAGGCACCATGGGTCCTTCTCCATAGGACGATCACGATTTACTTCAGAGTTTGGGTTTCAGGAGTTTTGGCACTTCTCCTCTTGATTTTCTCCAAAGTGATTTTCCCAGAGTGCACAGATCTATGTTGCGTGTCTATTCCATCAACATATATGGTTTAAACTTAGTATCTCTTTGGCACTTTGGACAAATATCATTCAACAAATCGTCCATCCCCTCTCTCCTGGGTACGTGGATCTCTGCTGCGTGTCCATCTCCAACGAACGATCATGATTTGCTTCACCATTTTGGGTTTTTGGAGTTTTGGCTCCTCTATTTTTGGTTTCCTATGGAACACATTCCTACAGAGTGCATGGATCTATGCCACATGTCCTCCCAGATCTAGTGGCTCAGATCTACTCTGAACTCCAGAGCTTCGTTATTATTGTTCCCTCCTTGTTTGCAAATTCCTGAGGTTTTTCTACTGCAAAGTTTCAGTTCTTTTTCCACCTATCCATATGGCACTGACATGTGGCACTTAGTCCAGGCACCTTTGGGAATATCATCCTCTTTTTTCCAAGTGGTGTGCGTCACCCTCCTTTCCACGACACATCAACACAGTGATGTTAGGTCACCATGTCACTACAGGAGAGTGTCAATCTGGGAGTTTTCCATCCAGAGCAAGCACAGTTCTTCGAAGCTCGGAGCCTCGAAGTCCCAAAATATTTAAATGATAAATAAAACCTAATCCAGTTTTAATTAGTGATAATCACCCGCTAATCACTTCACAATTTCGGCACTACAGGAGTTATATACACTTTTCATTCAAAATCTCTCGAACTCGGAAGTGCAAAATATACTTGGCACCCATCATTTTTGACGCGTGGCACCCATATGTTAGAGACACGTGGAATCCATCTAGCG
>SNQJ01S0018545.1:0-18295 GCA_010110895.2 Picea sitchensis
TGGAAGAACTCTTGCTAAAAGTGGTTGTCAAGTTGGGAGCGAGAGCAAAGATCGACGTCCCAATGTATGAAGGTAACTTAGACATGAAAGAATTGCTTGATTAGATATGAGCAATGAATAAGTACTTCGACTATGAAGATGTCAAAGAGGAGAAAAAGGTGAGACATGTTGTCACTAGGTTGAAAGGACATGCAGTACTGTGGTGGGATGAACTGCAGGCTGACCGGAGGAGAAAAGGCAAAGAAAAGATTAAGAGTTGGGATAGAATGGTAGCCAAGTTAAAGGAAAAATTCAGACCCAAATATGACCAGATAAATCTGTTCAAGAGGATGCAGAACATGAGACAGAAAGGGATGACTGTGAAGGAGTACACAGAGGAGTTCTACAGATTGAACATCAGGGCTAGACAAAGAGAGAGAGAGAGATGAAGAGAAAGTTGTCAGGTACATCAATCGACTAAGATATGATATCCAGAATGAAATCAACATGGCGACAATTGGAACATTAGAGGATGCATATCAGATTGTGCTGAAAGGAGAAGAAAAGTTGGCCAGGAAGCAGATTCAACAAAACAGAGGAAGAAGCTTGAACAAAGGCAAAGGAGTTTCCCAGGACAAGGCACAGAAGCCCAAAGATGAGGCAGAGAAACCACATAGTCACTCTGAGAGAGGAGGAAGTTCTTGAGGAAGAAAGAGTGATGGCAGAAACTCTTTTCCTAGAGGAAGAGGAAGAGGCAGAGGAGGAGAAGTAAGATGTTATGCATGTGGAAAAACAGGGCACATGTCTTGGAATTGTCCCGAGAGGAAGAAAGAAGGAGGTGAAGCTCACATTCCAGAAGCACAGAAACGAGATGTTGAGGTAGAAGGTGCAGAGAATGGGAGATCTTTGATGATGAAGAAATTCCTCTTAAAGCTAGATCCAGAAATTGAGAGGCCAACATAGAGGAACAATTTGTTCAGGACATCCTGCAAAACGAAGGATAGAGTTTGCAAGGTAATAATTGACAGTGGGAGAAATTATAACCTAGTATCCACTGATAACCTGTTGGCCCTTGTTTATGGAAGGAAGCGAAGAACAAGGAAGAAATGGTAAAAAGTGAACTTCGCAGGAGACACAGTGACAGTCGCTAGGTCGAAGTGAGCAAAAGAGCAGAGAAGATGGAGCGAAGTATGGACAAGAAAGTCGTTGTATGAGAAGATCAAGGTTGACGGATCAGCAAGGAAGAGGGATCAAGGAAAACTCAGCAAGAGGAGAAAGCCACAGTTGGATGCCTTGGAGAAATGTGCGAGAAGGAAGGAAAGATAGGCTGGTGAAGCCCAAAAGAAGCGGATCGAGTTGACCTAGGGTTTTAGACACTTAGGGTTTTGGTATTTAGGCTTTTGGCACCTAGGTTTCGGCCTAAGGCTGTCGGTGAGGCATTGTAATGTATAAATAAAGGTCAAGATGACATGGGTCAGGGGGGTACGGTATTGTTGTTGTTCTAGCTCTATTGTTGTGGTGAGAGATTATTGTATTGTGAGCAAGAAGTGTTGAGAGAGAGAGAGCCTTCAGATATTGTAAGATCATCAGCTGTGTGCAAAGGTCAAGTCCTACAACTGGGTGCACAGGAAGGGGAGAGAAAGAGAGAGAAGAAATAAGATCTGCTAGCTGAGAGCGCAGATAAGAACTGTATGATTTACCTTAATAAATCATAAGCATAGTTATGTGGACATAGCCCTAGAGAGAGGGTGAACCACGTACATCTGTTGTTGTGTGTGTGATTGATGCTTTGATCTCTATCGTTGTTATATGGTTATCTGCATTATTGTATTAGATCAGATCTATAGCTTTGAAGGACAGATCTAGCTTGATAAATGATATATGCATGTTGTGTTGTTGTTGTACTAGCTCCACTTGATATTCCCCTGGTTGTAGACATCTTTGTCCTGCAACCACTTCATAGCTACTTCGGGTGAGACTGCATCTGCTTCGCAGGTGTTGCCTAAAGGGCCAGTAGTTAGGGCTTGTTGGTGCGCTCTTGGATTTGAACCCTAGGTCTAGCCCTATGCCAACAAATGGTTTCGTTGTCGGGACAAGAATCTTCATGAGGGAATGTCAAGGTGGTTCCCATCGAAGACAGAGATTCAAAAGTGGATAGAAGATCATGAGAGGGACTTCACTGAAGCCCAGAACAAGAACCCTAAGTTGAGTACTGAAGATTGGCTACAAAGATACATATTCACTGACATTCACGAGATCTTCTTTGGAGGAATTCACTAGGAGTTGTTTGAGTGGTTGGCTAGGTTAGTTGTTACCCAGTTTGAGATCAGATCTAGACCTCCTGTGGTTTGGACATCGACATTGATCCAGAAGGTCAAAAGAGTTGATAACGCCGTATCCAGAGCAGTAGATCATTGGTTTGATAGTACCATTGGAGGGTATATCACTGAGTTTGTTGTTGCTAGAGTAGAATTGTATATCCAAGCTGAGAGATACATTTTCAAGGGACCCCAAGGGAAATTTTTTCATTTTCTGAAGTTAAGAATCAAGATGCTTTTGCATGAAAATCACATCTTGAAGATACAGTAGACTGAATGGATTTTAAAAGGCTAATGTTTAAGTGTTCGGACAACGAAAACGACATACAAGCTGGACATATGCACAGTGGAAGAGTATTTCGAGGGGATCACCTTGATAACTTGTTTAAGAAAAACTACGGGGAAGAGGGTTTCTACAGTGGAGAAGAGGCAGATCTGACAGACGAAGAACATTCAGAACCCACCAGAGCAGAAGAAGGGGAAGATGAAGAACTTCGCTGGAATGAGCCAGAAACCTCAGGAACTACGCAGACTACTAAAGTAAGTACTATTAACCCATCTATTTCCTCAACAATGCTAATTCATTGAAATAGTCAGAATCACCAGAGTCCGCAGAGCACTATTACTAGCAGTTCAACATCTACTCAGACAGGAAACCTAGGCAACTTCATGGAAGATGAGATGAGGCTCCCTATATTTAGAGGAGATGGATTTGAAGATCCTGATCAACACTGGTTCTTGTGTGAGGCCGTATGGAACATTAAAAATATTACCGATGAAGCTATTAAAAGAAATCAATTTAGCACTACACTGAGAGACCGCACGTTGAGCTGGTACATGAAGCTTGTCCAAGGACTTGCGCAACCCAAGCCACTGAATGAAATCAAGAACGTGATGATTGCAGAGTTTAAGAAACCTAAGTCAGAATCCCAATGTATTATAGAGCTGAAAGAGATAAAGCAGAAGGTAACTGAACCTGTTTGGGAGTTCGAACAGAGATTCAAGACCCTAACAGGAAGATTGACTTTTAAGATCTCAGATGAGCAGAACAAGGAATGGTTCATCGCTGCCCTATTACCACATATCAGAGTTCCCTTGATGCAGCAGAAGATTTCTTCACAAGAAAAAGCATTGGAGATCGCCATGAAGCTTGAATCAGCCCCTATGGGAGAATCTAGCTCAGGTATGAGCCAGATCATGAGTCAGTTAACTAGTTTGTATTTGTAGGTTGAGGACGTGAAAAAGGACAAGGGAAAAGACAAAAGGGAATACATTTGGTGTATCAGATGCAAATTAGAAGGCCATGACAAGGAACATTGTCCCCTGTTTCATGAATATCTGGCCTAAGGAGCTCCGAGCCCTTTGAAGCAAGTCACATTAACCTGGTGCGAAGTATGCAAAAATTGACATCGCCCTGGTGAGTGCTACTACATGCAGAAATACGTTCAGACCCTTACAAACTTGTATTGCACATTCTGTAAATCAGTAGCACATGATGATAGAGATTGCAGAGCTTATGATCTCATGCATGAAAGATCAAGAGATATATACAAGATCTAAGGCGAAGTACATTAAAAAGGAAACACTATGTAGTATAACTCCCCAGGATGAGGAAAATTCAATCCTCACGGTGGATTTAGAGGACGAGGATGAGGAGGAGGAATGGGTCGAGGCTGAGGACAAATAATATGTTATAACTGCATGCAACCAGAACATCTAGCAAGGGACCGCCAGAACCCTTGTACCACTTGTAGTTATTACAACTCCTTCGAGCATGTCATTGAGGACTACCCTATACTTCTAGCTAAACTTCAGGAAAGAGGAGGACCTCAACAGAACCCGCAAGTGAAACTAATATATGATGAACCTCATGGAGTAGACCCTAGATTCATCGTTATTACTCGAGGAGGTGCTTCTACAGGAGAGGATATAATGATCCAAGGAAAGATCGCAGAAGACTCAGGTATCAGGAAAGTTGCGGAGAAGACTCAGGCTTTTGATGCAAAGAAAGAAAGACATATATTAAAGGAGGCAAGACAGGATTTCAAAGGAGACCAAGGGTCTTCATAAAAAACATGACCAGAAGTGACAGAATATGGAATGCCTCGGGCAATTTATCAGTCGGCTTCGTCGAAGTAAGGAAAAGAGGTAAGTAAGCTCACCAAATTCTTATACACCTATCTTAAGTTAATTCAGGATGAGAACGTTATGCAAGAACTACAGAACTTAATCAGGCAGTATGAGCTAGGGAAGATAGACCCCTTACTGAATAAGGAAGTACACCAAATTGGTAAGAAGATAAGGACAAATAAAGAATTACACTTGAATGCTCAGATAGGAGAATATGATATAGACTATGTGGTCCTTGACTTAGGGTCGGAGGTCAATGTCATGACGAAGCAAACTTGGGCACTAATGGGAAAATCGAGGCTGATATATTCCCCTATCAGGCTTAGAATGGAAAATCAACAAGCTATCAGCCCATTTGGACAATTGGATAATGTCCCTCTGGACATCGACAGAGTTAGAACCTTTGCAGATTTTGAGGTAATTGAAATTGTTGATGATAGTTGCCATTACCCTGCATTGCTAGGAATTGATTGGGCCTTCAACAATTCCACTGTTGTTGATTTGAAGAAAAGACGTATGACATTTGAAAGAGATGGCCTTAGGTTCATTGCACCCTTAAATCTAGATGAGGGTTAGCGATATACAAAGCCCATCAGAGAAAAAGACCACGCATACGAACTGGAAAATATCTACAAACTAATAGCCAAACAACAGGATTACATCAACCCTATAGGCAATGGGAATCTAAACTGGCGAAGTGACAGTGAATGTTCATCAGATTTAGAAGAATCATTGGAGAACTGACAGAACCAGATGTATGAAGTATCTACTAGAAGATGTGCTAGATTAACTAGAGAAGTTTGTTGGATCAACACAATAGTAAGTAATTTACCCACATTTGACGGTCTAAATCCTTTAGAAGCCTTCCTATCAGATTTTGAAACAAGTGTACTAGTACAACAGAGATTTTTGGCAATGGATGAGGCCCTGAAAGCCACACCATCTAGATGGTGGGGGATGCATAAAAGAAATATCATAGACTGGACACAATGTCGAAACTTGATGACAGTGCGGTTCTCAGCACAAGCAGTAAGTTGAGAAGTAAGGTATATTGGTCGAAGTTTCCCAAAGGACCATGTGTGAAGCTACGAAGAGGCCTAGAGTGGCATTCCTCGAGAACAATGGGTGCACAGATTCATTAACACGCTGGACATGACTCCTATCAACTGGTACCTTCAAGCAGAGCTGCGCCTCGTCATTGCAGATTGGGAAGGTATGATTCAGAATTTTGTCACCACCTTTTCATTTGAAAGTGAATATCCTTCAGTATACCAAGCATTACAGATTGTGAGACAGAAGGTATTCGAAGAGGCATCTATCCTCCCTATGAAAAAAGAAGAGGATGAATGGGTTGCGCCTCTCTAGAAATTGCAGAGCTACTACAACATCAATGTCGATGACAACAATGATTCAAGGAAGGTAAACATCACTGAAAAGAAGGCCAAAGAAATGTGGAGGGACCAGGAGTTGAGCTACCATTTATTGGTCAGCCAATCAAGATCAAAAAGGTCAATATTGGAACAAAGGAGGCATCGAAGCTTGCCAATGTCATAGATTATTGGGATGTTTCTACCATTTACAAGATTACAGAGTTACTGCATGAATATCATGACTTGTTTCTGACTAAGTTCACTTATATGAAGGGTATCAAAGGTCCTATGGGAGAGATGAGGATCCCTTTGAAACCAGGTGCGAAGCCAGTCAAGCAAATACCCTATAGATTGAATCCAAAATACAAGGAAAAAGTGAAGATTGAGCTTGGCAGAATGCTGGAAGCAGGGATTATTGAACCTGTCGAAGAATCAAAGTGGATTAGCCCTATGGTGGTACAAGACAATAAGACATGACAAATCAGGATATGTGTGGACCTCAGGAAGTTGAATGATGCCTTTCTGCATGACCCTTTCCCTACCTCATTCACTGATGAAGTATTAGACAACGCGGGAGGCCAGGAGGTATATTCTTTTACAGATGGATTTTCAGGATGCCATCAGATCTAGATTGCTAATGAGGACCTCCACAAGACCACGTTTTCCATAGAATGGGGATCCTACCAATATACAATGATGCCATTTGGACTGAAGAATGCCCCAACTATATTTTCTAGAGTGGTGGACAAAGCATTCAAAGAATTTTTGCATAAATTTTTAGAAGCATATTTTGATGACTGGACTATGTTTAGTTTGTTGAAAAATCATATTGAATGTCTAAGGATAATGTTGGATAAATGTTGGAAGTGTCTAATTGCTTTGAATCTAAAGAAGTCCATCTTCTTCTCACCATTTGGAGTTTTATTAGGCCATATTGTATGCAAGCAGGGATTGTTGGTAGACCCATCTAAAATTGCTATTATTGTTGACCTACCACCTCCTACTTAAGGCAAACAACTGCGCAATGTGCTAGGACATACTGACTATTACAGGAAATTCATTAAAGGCTATGCCAAATTCATAGCACCGATGGAGAAGTTGTTTAAGAAGGATTTTCAATTTGGCTGGACAGATGAATGCCAACAGAGCTTCGACATGCTGAAATAGAAGATGGTCACTACGCCCATTCTAGTTTTTCTAGATTGGAACAAGGAGTTTCATGTGCACATCGATGTGTCTTCTATTGCACTGGGAGCAGTATTTGCACAACCGGGAGAAGGGGAGATCGACCATCCATTAGATTTTTCTAGCAGGAAGCTATCTACAGCTGAGATTAACTACACCACTACAGAAAGAGAAGGATTAGCCATGGTGTATGCACTGCAGAAATTCTTCCACTACTTGTTGGGAGGCCACTTCAAAATGTTTACAGATCACTCTGCACTGAAATACCTGGTCAACAAGCCAATGTTGGGGGTGAGAACATGCAGATGGCTTCTGCTGTTTCAAGAATATGATTTTGAAATCATAGTTAAGCTAGGAAGAATGAACAAGGGCCCTGACCACCTGTTGAGGTTGGAAAATGGAGAAGAACCCACTAGTTTGGAGGATACACTATCGGATGCACAACTACTCGCCATTAGAAATATTGATGACCACTTCATAGACATCGTCCAGTTCCTGTCAACAGGAATGGAACCTGGTGAGTTTACAATTCTCCATAAGAAACAACTAGTGGTGTGCGCTGCATAATTTTCACTGATAGCTGGTCAGCTATACAAAATGGACCTGATGAGATACTAAGGAGATGCGTTATGGAGGCATAGCGACCATTGATCCTCGCAGAAGCTCATGAATTCATCGCAGGAGGACATTACGTAGGGAAATCAACTGTGTAGAAGGTTTTGCAAGCTGGCCTTTGGTGGCCTACCTTACACGGAGATGCTAAGTATTATGCTAGAGCCTGTGATGTGTGCCAGAGAGTTGGGAAACCATCTAGATGAGATGAAATTCCATTAGCACCACAGATGACCCTACGAGCATTTGAAAAATTGGGCATTGACTTCATGGGACCCATAAACCCACTAGGGAAGTGCACATGAGCAAGGTACATCATTACTACGACATAATAACCAGGTTTGGATGCCCCAAGATCCTTATGAGCGATCAAGGTACACACTTCATCAATAAGACAATTGAAGCCTTGACTGAAGAATTTCCAGTCCACCATCAGAAGAGTACACCTTACCATCCACAAGAAAATGGGATAGTTGAAGCATTCAACATGATATTGGAGACAACATTGATGAAAATTTGCAGTGTGAATAGGGATGTCTGGGATTTAAGAGTCCCTATAGTACTATGGGCCTATAGAACCACTTGCAAGAAATTAACAATGCAGACCCCTTTCAAATTGTTTTATGGTCATGAAGTTTTCGTCCCAATGGAATAATTGGTACCAAGCTTAAGGATTGTTGCGTTTACAGACATGGATGATACTGGCACTGTTCGTGAGAGGCTTGCACAGTTGGTTGAACTGGAAGAAGACAGATTCATTGCAGGATTCCACCAGTAGGTTCAGAAGGAAAGAGAGAAGGCCTATCATGACATGCACATCAAGAAGAAGGCATTCAAGCAAGGTGATTTAGTACTGGTGTATGAAAATAAGTTTATAAAACACCTAGGGAAGTTCAGAACGCATTGGCTTGGACCATATGAGATAGCCTATGTTACAGAAGGAGGAGTTGCACAATTGAAAACATTGAAGGGAGAATGGAAGGAAGGATTAGTGAATGGGAGTCAACTGAAGTTGTACTATGATAACCAGCTGCCCCGCAACTCTCAGTAAAAACAATAGGAAAAGGGTCTAGGTACCAGGTGCAGTTGAAACTGGGTACCAGACACAGAAAAGATAGTCTGCACAAGGAGGGAGAGGAGGCATAAAATAGAAAGCAACGACTACCCTGCATAGTCCAAAGTCGAAGAAAAATAGAAGGATCAGATCCAAAGTGCCTCAGGATGAGTCACAGGTGAGTGTTCGGGGCTTGTTGGCCCTTGGTTATGGAAGGAAGCGAAGAATAAGGAAGAAAAGGTAAAAGGAGAACTTCGCGGGAGAAACATTGACTGTCACTGGGTTGAAGTGAGCAAAAGAGCAGAGAAGATGGAGCGAAGTATGGAAAATCAAGGCGTTGGATGAGAAGATCAAGGTTGACAGATTAGCAAGGAACAGGGATCGAGGACAACTCGACAAGCAGAGAAATCCATCATTGGATTCCTTGGAGCACTGCGTGAGAAGGAAGGAAAGACAGGCTGGTGAAGCCCAGAAGAAGCGGATCGAGTTGACCTAGGGTTTTTGTATTTAGGGTTTTGGAACCTAGGTTTCGGCCTAAGGCTGTCGGTGAAGTATAAATAAAGGTCAAGAGGACCTGGGTTGGGGGGGTATGATATTGTTGTTGTTCTAGATCTATTGTTGTGGTGAGATATTATTGTATTGTGAGCAAGAAGTGCTGAGATAGAGAGCCTTCAGATATTGTAATATCTTCAGCTGTGTGCGAAGGTCAAGTCCTGCAGCTGGGTGCACAGGAAGGGGAGAGAAAGAGAGAGAAGAAATAAGATCTGCTAGCTGAGAGCGCAGATAAGAACTGTATGCTTTACCTTCATAAATCATAAGCATAGTTCTATGGACATAGCCCTAGAGAGAGGGTGAACCACGTACATATGTTGTTGTGTGTGTGATTGATGCTTTGATCTCCGTCGTTTTTATATGGTTATCTGCATTATTGTATTAGATCAGATCTATAGTTGTGAATGATAGATCTAGCTTGATAAGTGATAGATGCATGTTGTGTTGTTGTTGTACTAGCTCCCCTTGATATTCCCCTGGTTGTAGACATCTCTGTCCTGCAACCCCTTCATAGCTACTTCGGGTGAGACTACATCTACTTCAGAGGTGTTGTCGAAAGGACCAGTAGCTAGGGTTTGTTGGTGTGCTCTTGGAGATGAACCCTGGGTATGCCCTTGTGCCAACACCAACATAGAGGAACAATTTGTTTAGGACAGCCTGCAAAATGAAGGATAGAGTTTGCAAGGTAATAATTGATAGTGGGAGCATTGATAACCTAGTATCCACAAAGATGGTGGAGAAGCTAGAGCTAGAGACGATTGTAAATCCGACGTCATATAAAGTCTCATGGTTGCAGAAAGGTCATCAGGTAACAGTAACTAAAGAATTCCTTGTTGAATTTAAGATAAGAGGGTATAGAGATTGAATTCTATGTTATGTGATTCCCATGGATGTATGTCATGTTTTGTTGGGAAGACCATGGCAGTATGACAGGAATGTCATTCATGATGGGAGGAGAAATACCTATACTTTGGAGAAAAATGGTAGGACACACATGTTACTGCTAATTGAAGAGAAGAAGGTGAAGGATGAAGCCAACACAAGCGTACTTCTCATGAGTGTGAAGGATCTCCTAAATGAAGTATGGAAAGAACATGAGATGCAGTTTGTTGTAGTGAGGAAGCTGAGTGTTATCCTTACCAGTACTTCAATGGAAGATTTTCCCGAGGAAGTTCAGAAACTGTTAGAGAATTGTGTTGACATAGTAGTGGATGAGTTTCCAAGCTCATTGCCACCTATCAGGAGTATCAGCCATCACATTGACTTGATACCAGGAGAAAGCCCGCCGAACAAAGCAGCATACAGGTTGACACCTCAAGAGAATGAGGAGCTGAAAAGATAGGTTCAGGATCTGTTAGACAAAGGATTGGTTAGAGAAATTTTGAGCCCATGTGAAGTACCAATTGTATTGATTCTGAAGAAGGATGGAGGATGGTGAATGTGTACAGACTCAAGAGCCATAAACAAGATCACCATCAGATACAGATTTCCATTTCCAAGGATGGATGATTTGATGGATTGTTTGAGTGGAGCTAACTATTTTTCAAAGATAGATTTGAAAAGTGGATATCACTAGATAAGGATGAGAGAAGGTGATGAGTGGAAAACAACATTCAAGACAAATGAGGGGTTGTATGAATGGCTTGTTATGTCATTTGGCTTGACAAATGCTCCAAGTACTTTTATGAGGCCGATGAATGAAGTATTGAAAGATTTCATTGGCAAGTTTGTGATTGTATATCTGGATGATATAATGGTCTTTAGCAAGACTAAAGAGGAGCACTTGAGACATCTAACACTGGTAATGGGGAGGTTGCAACAAGAGAAGTTGTTAATTAATCTAACAAAGTCCTCTTTTATGAAGACAAAACTCATATATTTGGGGTTTGTGATCTCTTCAAATGAATTGAAGATGGATCCCGAAAAGGTGAAAGCAATCAGAGAATGGTCGTCACCAAGGAATATCTTTGAGGTAAGAAGCTTCCATGGATTGGCAAGTTTTTATCCGAAGTTCATTAGGAATTTTAGTGGGATTAGTGCTCAAATGATGGATACAGTGAAGAAAAGACACAAGTCTTTCAAATGGATGGAAGAGGCTGAGAGGAGCTTCAACATATTGAAGGAGAAGATAACAGAACGATTGATTCTGGTATTACCGGATTTCAAAAAAACATTTCAGGTAAGATGTGATGCGAGTGGAGTTGCAATTGGAGCGGTCTTGAGCCAAGATAATAGACCTGTTGCGTATTTCAATGAGAAGCTGAACGAAGCTAAGAAGAAGTATTCCACATATGATAAAGATTTCTATGCCATAATTCAAGCCTTGAAGAAATTGAGGCATTATCTCGTTTCGAAAGAGTTTGTTTTGTATAGCGACAATCAAGCTTTACAATTCATAACCAGACAGGAGAAGTCAAATGAGAGACATGCTAAGTGGACAGAGTTTATGTAGAATTTCACTTTTGTTATTAAACACATTTCTGGTAATGCTAACAAGGTTGTTGATGCATTGAGCAGGAGAAATTTGATTCTGCAGGAATTTCAGGTCAAAACCTTGGGGTTTGATCACCTTAAGGAAATGTACCACACTGATCCAGATTTTGGGGAGGCATATGAAGCATGTGTGAATCCTATACTCAGAGATAGAAGCCAGTGGGCCAAATATTTGACTCAGGATGGGTTGCTATTCAAATGATGCCAATTGTGCATACCAAAGTATTCAACGAGGGAGAATTTGCTAAAGGAAACGCATAGTGGAGGTCTAGCCAGACATTTCGGCCATGACAAAACATTTGCTCAGTTGAACGGTTCATATTATTGGCCAGGTATGAGGGAAGAGGTGAAGAGATTTGTGAACACGTATAAGATTTGTCAGTATGTAAAGGGGAAGAAGCAAAACACTAGGTTGTATCAGCCATTGCCTATTCCAGAGAGGCCTTGGGATGCGATAAGCATGGATTTCATGTTGGGTTTTCCAAGGACACAAAGAGGAAGTGATTCCATATTTGTGGTAGTTGATAGATTTTCAAAGATGGCACACTTTTTCCCATGCCAAAAGACCAATGATGCAACGAATGTTGCAAATTTGTTTTTTAAGGAGACAGTGAGACTCTATGGATTGCCCAGGAGTATAGTTTTAGAGAGGGATACCAAGTTTGTTGGTCATTTTTGGAGAACATTGTGGAAGAAGTTGGGAACATAACTATCCTTTAGTTCTGCATATCACCCACAAACAGATGGATAGACCAAAGTGGTGAATTGAAGTTTAGGGGATTTGTTGAGGAGTTTGGTCACTGAACACCATAGTCAGTGGGATCAGATTCTAGCACAAATAGAGTTTTCATATAATGACTCAGTGAACATAAGCATTGGGAAGACTCCATTTCAAATAATGTATGGGATGAATCTAAGAGGAGTGTCGGAGTTGAGAGATCTGAAGCAGAGTGAATTTAGAAGCGCTGGAGCCGAAGACTTCACTGTGGAAATGAAGGAACTTCATAATCAGATCAAGAAACAGTTAAAGAAGAGAAACAATGAATACAAACGTAGAGCTGATAAACATAGGAGGAAGCTTGAATTTGAAGTTGGAGATCAAGTTCTAGCACATCTTAGGAAGGAGAGGTTTCCGAGGGGAACATATATTAAATTGAAGTTGAAAAAGATAGGACCGTGCAAAATCCTGAGAAGATTTGGAGAGAATGCTTATGAGATAGAGCTGCTAGAAGATGTGGGTATATCACCCATATTCAACATTGCATACATGTATCCGTACAAGGAAGGTGGAGACGGAGCATCCGAAGAGAAAAAGAAGATCCAATGGAAGAAACATATGCCTATAGCAGAGAAGCCACAGATGGAGAAGATCATAGATCGACGAATTGGTAAGAAGACCAGACGAAAAATGTATTTTTAGTATTTGGTAAAGTGGAAAGGATGACTAGTAGAAGACACCAGTTGGGTTGGTGAAGCAGAAATCCAGAGACATGGAAGGTCGGTGCAGGAGCTCATGGACATGAGTCCATGAGTTTTTCAGCCAGAGGAGTATGATGCAGGAGCATCGTCAACAAAGCACAAGTGAAAGACAACTGGGCGCATTAGCCTGTATTTTGAAATATTTTGAATTCCGAAGTTGGTGTGTTAATGAGATATTTAAAAAATATTTTGAGTTATGAATATCTTTAATGATCAGAGGTTGAGCCGTCGTATAAGGTCAATGAGGGAATGCATTTTTCTTTAATAAAGAGGATTGCAGTACAAATCTAGAGCTTTTGCCCTTATCTGTCTGACTCAAATATTTATTGTAATAAATGTTAAGTAGTTGAAAGATTTTATTTCGATAGGATAGCATAGAGTAGGTGGAGGGAAAAGGCTCGAAGAGTACCTCTGGTAAAAAGTTTTATGTTGTTGTCTAGTAGAGGCTGCTGATAGCCGATAGTTGTTGTTGTTGGCACTCTAGTTATCAAGAGCCATTGCCATTGTAGCTGAGAGCTGAGAGTTACAAAGAAGTAGTGTATGAGTGTATGCAATTTTCAGTTGAATGAATATAACAAAGGAATATTGTCCCAAATGTATGGTGTTGATGCGTCTATCCGAGTGAGTGAATGGTAGAATTTCTGTTTTGTTTTCAAGTCTTTGTTATTTCTTGGTTTTGTATCTTTGTATGCATTTGTGTGGTGAGATGCATGAATATGTGGGATTTTAAATAAGTTGCAGTTGTTTCTCTTCTACGAGCGAGTGTAAGGAGTGCATAGTGTCCGCAAGGAGTGCGTTGACCGAGTCTGTTCCGACTCGTAAGCTCAGAAGAGATAGCGTGAATTTATGTATGCAAGGAGTGCATATGTGTCTGCAAGGAGTGTGTGATAGAGTTTTAGACTCGTAAGTTCAGGAGGATTAGTGTGACTTTAGGCGCAGAGAAGAAGCGGGAGGACAATCACAATGAGTGTGAAATCATTTACAAAGAGGTTGAGTGTGGAAGATAACCTGTTGCAAGGCGTGCACAGGTCGAGATTTCGACTAAGTGTTGAAGAGAGTGTTCTGGGCGGATGAAGAAGGTCAAGAGAGAGAGACAACCTCATGGGGAAGAGCGGTGAGAATCTTCAAGGAGTAGAGTCCTTCGAGGTTTCACAAAATCCACAAACGAGATCCATTCTAGAGAGAGGTGGATCATTCCAGACCGTCAGATCTGGGAGAACAACGTAGGGGTTGGCGTAAGGTGTTTCGACACTTCATAGTTTGGAAAGTTTGGAGGTGTTGCAAGGGAAGAGTCGCGAACTTGAGGAGTCGCGAAGTAATCGCAACCGTTGGCCATGTAGAGGACGCGTGGCAGCGGATCGGGTAATCTGGAAGTCGAAAGTCCGGAGGGTTGTAGGCAAGGTGAATAGGAGTTTCACGAAGCCGCGAAACCCGAAATATCATTGGGCCATTATAATTAAAGGAGGTGTGTGGCATGAGGTCTGGAGTTTGGAGGAGAACACTTCAGAGAGTCTCGGAGCAAGAGAGCAGGATATCCTCGAAGCCCGAAGTTACGAAGGGATAGACCCACGATCATAACTTGTGGTCACTTAGGAGAACAGGGACCTGTGTATAACAATTTTGGGTACCCGCAGGGACCCAAAGAGTCAATTCGACTCAAGAGTTTGAAGATCCAAGACTGGGAGGTCACGTAGTCCCAGGGGGAAAAGGGGGTTGCGCCACATCACCAAAATGATATGTAGTGAATTTTTTGACTTAAAATAAAGTGCATCAAAAAGTTTAATGTTCATCAAATTTTTGAATAACAGGTAAAGTGAAAATGAAATTCCAACCCTTTTCTCACCATCATAATCATCACATCCTAAAAAACCATAAACTATTCATGCCCATTCATCAATGTCCCCATCATGGAATCAATGCAAGCAAGAACCTCAATTCATTAGAGCCACCTTGATGACCATGATAACGAAGATCCTCAAAATAGAGGGTCATGAACCTCGGCTTTCTAGAAGCAAAAAGATCAAAGTAACTCAAAACAGTGTCTACATGATCCTCAAACAAAACAATGTCTACCTGTTGCTCAAGCAAAATGGAGCAATTATGATTTTGATAAAAATATTATGTCTAGCAATATCCACCCTACTACGCAGTATTGAAATGGCAGATGGATTATAGGCTGCAGCAGGTGGATGATAGGCCAAAACTGAAAACATATCAAATTGGAAGATCTATAATCCATTTGTTGCAACTTTCAGATCCAACAAACTATAATCCACGTAATGCTGACCGCCGAAATCCTATAGACGATCCAACAAACTATAATCCACGTAATGCTGACCGCCGAAATCCTATAGACTATAGACAATTCCAAGAGCCCTTAACAACATCAGAAGGCCCAAAACGAAACAACATCAGAAGGCCAAAAACGATAGCATCATGCAAGCAGAGAGGAGTCAGGCCTCGTTATAGCTGTGGAGAGAGATTTATCCACGCAGGTTTAAATCCTGCCTCCGTCCATTGGCATAAAAATCCTAGAATGCAATGAGAACCCTGATCCGTTGTCGGCCGTAAAGAAAAATAGGGCCGCTAGTTTAGAAAACCCGGGCGTAGTGAATATAGTCCCCTTTCTCGCTGCTTTTTCATGTAGGGGAAATCGATATTCGTCTTAAAATCTCATTTGGTGTTCACATTCATTCATTCACTGCTGTCCATCGCTTCGCTACACGCGAAATATAATTCACTGCCTGGAGAAACCTGCAAACGGCTTCGTTGCATCCCCAATATTATTCGCTGTGAAATAGAATTTGGGCATCAAATAGTTTCCCTCCGTTGCGATTTCGCTTCGTTACAGGGTTTCATGGTATAGTGATTAGCACTCTGGGCTTTGAATCCAGAGACCTGGATTCGAGTCCTGGTAGAACCTATCCTTAGGCGTTTGTGTACATGTTCAGTACTTTCAAGTTGAAGTGGGCTGACACAAACCTAAACCCTGGAATGATAATCCTGCAATTTTAGGTGATATAGTTTCAGTAATAAGTTATAGTAACCAAGTGTTATTCACAGCGAAGGGGATGTAGCTCATATGGTAGAGCGCTCGCTTCGCATGCGAGAGGCACGGGGTTCGATTCCCCGCATCTCCATTTCTTTGGATTTATTTTCCGATGGTCGGAAATAGAAAAAATTCTAGAAATCCATTTTCCGATGGTGAAGTGTTATGATTTATTTTCAATTGTCGGAAATAAAAAAGATTCTAGACTCTGGATTTATTTTCCGATGGTCGGAAATAGAAAAAATTTTAGAAATCCATTTTCCGATGGTGAAGTGTTATGATTTATTTTCAATTGTCGGAAATAAAAAAATCCATTTTCCGATGGTGAAGTGTTATGATTTATTTTCAATTGTCGGAAATAAAAAAGATTCTAGACTCTGGATTTATTTTCCGATGGTCGGAAATAGAAAAAATTCTAGAAATCCATTTTCCGATGGTGAAGTGTTATGATTTATTTTCAATTGTCGGAAATAAAAAAGATTCTAGACTATAATGTAGACAATTACTAATGTTCATAGTACATTAACACACCACACAATATTTGGCTCAACTAAAAATTGAGACACATATTTGGCTCAATTAAAAAATTGAGAATTGTAATATAATGCTAACACTAAAATGTTCCATATGTGGCTCAACTAAAAATTGAGACACATATTTGGCTCAATTAAAAAATTGAGAATTGTAATATAATGTCAACACTAAAATGTTTCATATTACATTCATAGTACATGAACACACCTTACACATATTTGGTTCAACTAAAAATTGAGAATTATAATATAATACCAACACTAAACCACACATATTTGGCTCAACTAAAAAATATTTGGCTCAACTAAAAATTGAGATACATATTTGGCTCAATTAAGAAATTGAGAATTGTAATATAATGCTAACACTAAAATGTTCCATATGTGGCTCAACTAAAAATTGAGACACATATTTGGCTCAATTAAAAAATTGAGAATTGTAATATAATGGCAACACTAAAATGTTTCATATTATATTCATAGTACATGAACACACCTTACACATATTTGGCTCAACTAAAAATTGAGAATTGTAATATAATGCCAACACTAAAAAACCACACATAATTGGCTCAACTAAAAATTGAGACATATATTTGGCTCAATTAAAAATTGAGAATTGTAATGTAATGCCAACACTAAAATGTTCCATATTACATTCATAGTACATGAACACGCCCCACACATATTTGGCTCAACTAAAAATTGAGAATTGTAATATAATGTCAACACTAAAATGCTCCACGTCCTAGTAATGTAGGTCATTCATAAATTGTTTTGCCTCCTAGCAATGCTTTAGATTTTAGTATTTAAATTTTATTTCAAACAAATTGGAAGTCAATCCACGACAACTTTGTCTCCTACTATCTGTTGGAATTGCTATATGGTATGTATTGTAATATATTAGAATTTACTATGTCAGTATTCTTTACTGTTTAACATGTAACAAAACTCGGTCACTAGTATCTATAACTAAAGCTTGAAAAAGAAACTTCAAACATGTCATGTCATAAGCTATTACTATTATGCATTAGTAGACCTCATAGGGAATCAAAATAGTAAAACCACACGACATAATTTAAGAAACCAGGAAGCAAAACTTACAACACTAGAAGAAATCACACAATATAACTTAGTGGACAAGCATACCTGGAAAATGCTAGTACGAGAAAATGACAATTGTTGGTAGTCGGTCACGATTTCTTAATATACTACTCACAATGATGAGATGACCAAATGGTGGCAAGATGGCTCACACCATTTCTCACAATGCATTGCTCGCAATGCTCCTCAATGCACCTCACTCACCCGTGACTCTTCAATGTGCCTTAGCCCTAACTCAATTGTGACTACTCAATCCACCTTGTCCCTCCTCAAACTAGACTCACAATATTGTTCAATTACACAACGCATCACAATGTAGCATGATGCAAAATGCCAAATGATGCCAAACAATGCCAAATAATGTGTATTCTTCATGACAATGTGGCTATTTTATATGTAGAAATTAGGGTTTTAAAGGAATTTTATGTTTTTTTTAG
>SNQJ01S0018545.1:72072-95037 GCA_010110895.2 Picea sitchensis
AATTCTGATATAAAATATAAATCAATTTTGATTTAAAATCTATAAACTTAAACTTACAAAAAATAATAAAATATTTCTAATTTTTTGAATTGGTCTATGAATATGATGTATACATATAAAATATAAATCAATTCTGATTTAAAATCCATAAGAGATTAAAAATTTTAAAAACACAATTTTTTACAAATTTCAAATTTTATATTTTAAAAAAGATTTGTATTTATGACATATCTATGGGATCTATCTCCATCTAATTTCATTCCAATCCAGCTAATACTAATAAACTAACATAAATCAATACTAATAAACTAACATATCATAAATCTAGATGTATTGTTTTAAACATATAACCTGGTCTTTAACTTTTTTAAGTTTGTTTTCCATTTCTCCTCATAAATAAAAGTTCAGATATATCTATATGCTGAAGCCTTCCACACAAAGCATTAAGTATTTCATATTAAATATCAATACCCTTGGAAACAGCCGTAGATGACAGTAGAATTTGAAAGCCCTCCTCCTGCAACACGAGAAAAAGAGAACGAAACAACCAAACATGAAGAATCCAGACATGAGAAAAGAAAAAAGACCAGAACCAGACATGAAGAAAACGGTATGAACGACGAATTTTCATCTTATATTGTTTCTATAAAATATAAACACTAGAAATATAAAATGGAATCAGTGCAATCTGACCTACTATAAAAGAGATTATTTTCTTATAACGATTCCCGCGGATTGTATGCAGATTAGAGATCTTTCGAGATGGAATCGAGATGCAGGCCTTCCTCGTATGCAAACATATCGCACATCATATCTCATGAGATTGCATGAGACCACGTTTGTTAGATTCCTCTCATGCAGTTTCCTGAGATATGACCTGCGATCTATTTATTCTCTGCTCCTGCTTTGGCTCCAGAGACACTGTCATGAGAAACTTTCCAATACAATTCAAAACAATAGAATTCCAGATTTGTTGGCATAAGGATACTGTAAGTTCTTTGAGAGATAGGATAAGCGAATAACATTCCGGTTTTTCAAGGTAATCAGTATATAAACCTGAAGAAACCGTCAGATCAAGTAAATTATTATTTTTTGGCATAGAAATCGTACCTGGTAGATTAGCTGGAGGTAAGTTCTCCGTGAACCGCTTGCCCAATGGCTCCATTATAAGCCCTCTGATTTAGACAGGAGGTCAGATCTCCGTGAACCTCCTGCCCAATGGCTCCTTCATAAGCCCTCTGATCTAGACTGGAGGTAAATCTCCGTGAACCGCTTGCCCAATGGCTCCATCATAAGCCCTCTGATCTAGAGTTGCGTGGAACTTCATCCAGGATAAGACCTCCGGCTGTCCTCTATATATATATAAACAGTTGCTCCTTTTTATTAGGGCTAACAGATTCCAGATTCCGTCCCGCCGGAAAATTCTTAAAAACAGTTGTAAAAACATAGAACAGGTGTAATTATCAGATCCTTGGTTATCTCCTTAAAACAAGGTATATTATAACTATCACTTTAAGAATTGGGAATATGCCAATGAATTTAGACAACCGATTATGCATTTGATGATATATATGAAAGCCGACCTTGATTGAGCTTTACTCAGATCATTTATGGTGCAGTATAAACGGTATAAGAAATGGTTTTTTTGGGGTTATATTTTTTTTTAGTAATATTTGTTTGAAAGAAATTGTTAAATTTATAGATATGAGTGATTATTTTTGTATAATCTGAATATTGTAATGGTTTTTCAGTATGTTGATTTCATTTCTGTATTCATAAATGGATTTTAAACAACAAAAAAATAGTAATTTCTATGGATTTGAGTGATTATTTCTGTACAATCTGAGTGTTCTTAAGAGTTTTTTAGAATGCTGATTCTATTTCTACATTCAAAAATAGATTTTAAACAACAAAAAATAATAATTTCGTGCAAATTTATATTACTGGATTTCGACTAAAAACAATTTTGTAGAACAGTTAAACACTGTCATTTATTATTATTAGAATTTGGATGTTTTATTTTTACTCTGGGAATCAACAAATTTATTATTATTAAAGTTGGGATGTTTATTTTTATGCTTTATGCTGATTCTAAATGGTATAACAATTGAATCTTTTTGGGAACATTTGATGAAATCTGGCCAGAAATTGTTAGATTTATAGATTTGAGTGATTATTTTTGTACAATATGAGTGTTCTAAGGGTTTTTCAGCATGCTGAATCCATTTTTGTATTCAGAAATGGATTTTAAACAACACAAAATACTGATTTTCTCCAAATTTATATAACCACATTCGAATTAAAAAAATTATTTTGTAAAACAATTTGAGAATGCTATTTATTATTATTACATTTGGGATGTTTTACTTTTATATTGGGAATCAGCAAATTTATTACTATTACAGTTGGGATGTTTATTTTTATGCTGGGAATCAGCAATTAGACCGAGCTCGTGAATGTATTGAAGCGATGCCTGTTTTTTGGGACCATTTTTAGATGTTTTTTGTTTTCTTTTTTGTTTGTTGAGGAATAGGCAAGTAGGTTGGGCTGGTAAAATCGAGGTTCTATTCGAGGTTCCAGTAGTACGATATTTTGAAGATAGTGTTTATTGTATTTTAAAATTATTTAAATTTATTAAATAAATAAAATATTTAAATAAATTTATTATTTTTTATATTTTATTTTTTTAATTTGTTTATTCTATGTTAATTAAAGATATATATAAATATAAATAAAAATATAATATGAAATATTTAAAAAGGTGAAAATTTTGATGATGATGATAATTAATGTTTACTAATATTGAATTGGTTTATAGGATCTTAAAAAGATAAGGGATTACTTGTTTATAATATAAAACATACTATGAAAAAAAAGAAGAAGTAGATATTTTATTTAAAAATAATTTTTTTATAAACATAATATTTATATTACAAAAATTGTTATAGTATAAATATAAATATCTTAACAATTATATAGATATGAGTTTTGAGTTTGATGAAGTTGAAATTAATAGTTTAAATCTATTTTAAATAATTAAAAAAATATACACTTTAAAAAATTAGGATAAATTTTTTTACACAATTGATATATCTAAGATAAAGATAGATTTAAATTGATGTAGGTTTTTATAGTTATTCATTATCTTTTTGCTTTTTGAAGATAGATCATATACAACTCTTTAATCTTTCTAAAGATAAATCTCATACACAACTTATGTCCAAAAAGCTTATGCACAAAAAAAATATATATAATATTTTTCAACAAAATTCAATTTTCTTACTCGGAATAAGGAAGTAATTTAGTGGATTTGAAATGAAAAAATGTTTAATCTATAGATATGAAATAAAAATATATTAAATTAAATAGAAGATTATTTGAGATTGAATTCTATACCATTTCCAAAGGAACTAAATCACATTGAATCTCAATAGGAAATCATAGTATTTTTTAATTTTTACGTTATTTAAGTTAGTTCAATCTTTATGTAAAATATGATATTACAAAAAAAATCAAAATTGTTTTTGATTGGATAAGAGTGGAAGTCTACCCTTTTAAAGACTACTTATTAGTCATTTCATAATAACTTTAACTTTGAAATATTATTTCTCAATATACTTAATGTTTATCCATATAATTAAACATTAGTTATACAAATTGTACATCTTTTATGTTAAATTTATTTGTTTCTCACGTACAACCTCTAATTTCAAATGTACATTGATGACCTATAAAGAGATAACCTATTAAGGTGGTAATGATGATAATGATTAAAATCCACTCATACCATAATTGTTCGTCTATCAGACCTTAAGAAAAAGTAAGAGATTACATAGATTTATTTAGAATTTTATTTCTATGCTTCAAAAGCATTAAAAGAAAAGCATTCCATGATGACCATAGTTTTGATAACTTGGGAGCTTAGGAAGGTCAATATGATATTTTGAAAAAGTGTTTTTCATATTCAAGACTCTCAGTGTCACAAAGATGACATATTCTTTCGTCCTGCGGTGTTTTGGGAATTGTCAAAAATTCAATTTCACCGTACAACTCATTGGAGTTGTTTCGAATTTTAGCAAATTTTCTTCTTTGTGTTAGTTAAAACCGAGAGACATTTTTGATCCTCTATATTAGGGTTGACCACCTCCTTATAGTAACTTGAAATATTTCCTTTTATCCTCTAATTCTTTATCACACCATCGATCCTCCTTAAATTTATATGTAATAATATTTTTAATATTATTGTTATTCTGCAAAATGACATCTTCATGTATTACCCTATGATTTCGCCAAGATTTTTCATCTTTATGCCATTCTCATTTGATCCATTGGTGGTTTTGGTTGGAGTTTGAAGCAAATTTTGGGAGCCTCTTGTCATCCATGTTATTTACATTTTTCTTTATATTAAGTACCTAATCATGGCAGTGATCCCAATGGGGAAGGGATCTCTTCTATAAGGAAGATATAATATGGTGTATTCCTTTTAATTTTGAGATTATAAGTGGAAAATTTCTTTTGGATTTGCTCTATCTTTCTCTAGGATTCTCTAGAAATTCTACATCCCCAAACTTCACATCCATATTAAATAACAGAAGTGATGAGATTAATAAAGAGGAGTTTTTTGTTATCCCATAGCCAAAAGTCCTATAGTTTACACTTGTTTTCAAGGCCATAATAAGATTTTCTCCCTCTATTTATGCTTTCTCAACACTATAATTCCAATTGAGCTTGTGATGGATATTGATTATGAGATATTTGTATGAATGCACTTCCTCCAAGCTATTGTTTTCATATATGAAAGTATCGTAAGCGATGTTTTTGGATAGAATTATCATAACCTTCATTTTGTTAGTGTTTACAGTCATGCCCATACTAGAGAATAAGTTCATGAGGATTCTTGGTTTCTTACCAAGGTCATAAGGCATCCTCGCCAAAAGAACAATATCATGAGCATAAAGAAAAAGGATGATGACTATACCAGCAAGAGTCGAGCTAGTATAAAAAACATATTCCAAAGTATATTCTAACGTATCAATGTATATTCCAAAGAGGGTAGGGGACAAGGGTAAACCTTGCTTGACTCTTTTATTACAGTTAATTTATTCTGACCAACCTTCATTGTTCCTAAACTTGGAAATAACATTATCATATAACCTTATTGCAACAAATCTTATCTCAGAAGAAATTTTTATCTCTTCTAACTTATTCCAAAGATGATGGGAACTATGTCAAATATTTACTAAAATCATTGAAACAACAAAGGAGATTGGTTTTATTATTGCAACACTCCTCCACAATGATCCTAAGTGTAACAATATGGTCCATAGTTGAGTGATAACCTCTAAATCTAGCTTGGCCTTTAGCTCTTTTCCCGTGGCTTTCAATCCATATGATGATCTTCTTTTCCAAAATAATTATGTATAGCTTGGGTAAGATGGAGCTAATCACAATGGTCCTATAATTAGAGGGATTGATTTTATCCCCACTTTTAAAGATAGGAACAATAAGGATTTGAGTCCAGGGTTTAGGGAAGTTCTACTTGACCTCTAAATTGAAGAGCTTGTGTATGTGAGGGACAACAATTGGCCCTCCAAATTTTAATATTTCATCTTGGTATTCTTTGATGTCCTTAGATTCAAATTTTTTGATTCAATTAAACCAAAATTCTATGTATTCTATAGAAAACACTTCATCCTTTATACAATCATTTGGAATATTATCCACGACAATAGGATATTTGTAAATATTTTTTAGGTAGGAGTTCCAGTCCTTTAAGGGAACCATATTTTTTCTTCAGTTTTACAATTCATTTTTTTTCTCTAGAATCTCGTAGGATCTAGCTTAGATAGGTGCAATTTAGATTATCTGTCTTTCTATTATGTAGTGCATTTTTTCCCTTTTAATTAGGGATTTGTATCAATTTATCTTATAGGATTTTAAGGACTTATTAGATGCATCCCTAATGGATTTTCTAGCAATTTTACACTCATTATTGTACCAAGAGTTGGTTGTTCTAGTATTCCGTTTACATAACACCATGGAAGAGAATTTGTTAATGGAAGTAGAAAGGGTTGTTGTAAAATTGTGATAGAGGTCTTATATATTGTTACTATATGATATGATATTTAATTCACTTTTCAAGTGCTTTAAGAAAATATCAACTTTATTTTTGTTAAAAATAAAATTCCTTTGGTTACCATAGTTTTCTTCAATGGAGGTTTTGCGAATGCCAAAGTTTAGAGTAAACCATAAAGTTCCATGATCAAATTTAAGCTTATGTTCATTTAATGATCCAGGAGGATCTAAGAAATGCTCACAAAGGCCATGGAGGATCTATAACACTCACAGAGGTCCTGGGGGATCCACAAAATATCAAAATTGGACCATACCAAATTCTCTAGAAAATGACATCATAGCGCAGAGTTCGTTGTCATCTTTCCAACAGTGAAAAAGAAAAGTTAAACAAAGTTCATATCCAAAAGTTATGAGCAGTCAAAGCTCAAGTCAAACAGATGAAAGTCAAAGTCAAAGGGGATAAATAGGGTGACATGTGTCACCATTGCAAGGGTGACATGTGGCGCATTCGTACATCATACGGAGATGACATGGCCAGACCCCAAGGTGTCGGGTTGACTGACCCTAAAATGACTGGGAAGATGTGTTGGCAGGCCATATATCTAAGTGGTCGAATCATATGTTGACATGTGGCAAGGTTCAACCAATAATAGGCCACCATGTGGTGACCTCCAATTGACCTATATCGGTATGGCTTATTGAAATTAGGGAGTCGATAAGGGTCAAACCCACGACCTCCATAACATCTCAAATCCTTAACAAAACCCTCCATTACCATCACAACGCTACAATGTTACTTAACCATACATATCACCAAAATTATTTAAATTGGTATAAAATTTTAAATGGAGGCTAAAATGATCAAGGGACTAAGCCCTCGACCCTTATCTCTTGGTATATATACTGTTCCAAGTAACCAACACCCCATTCTGTGAAGGGATAAAGGAAATATTCCATCACATATAGCTATGTGTCACCGTAAATGTGGTTTAAATTATATACCATATATAGTATCTATCTATCTATATATATAAACATATATTAAACCAACAAAAAAATGCATAGGGAGGATTGAACCCAGAACCTCCAGGGTAATATGCCAACTTTTTAACCACAACACCACGGGAACTACATACTACAATATTCCCAACAAAAACATTAGATGTTGATGTGGAAAGGTCGGGGTGGAGGTTTGGGCCCACGATCTATTTAATGGCATGGATCCCAATACACACACACACACATCCCAATGTGCACACATTCCCATGTCTGCACAGATCCTAAGGCACGGGTTTTTATGCAGGGCACGAATCTCCTGGCAGTACATATGTCTCAAAGTACATTCAAAAGAAGAGACCAAGTACGGTTATCTTGTAAAGCATGCCATGAGGTATATTGATGGAACATAGTCATGTTTATATTCATTTTTCATGATTTTTCGCAAGGATCATGAATTTGAGGTCCATTTTGTGATTTGAGGTCGTTTATAAGAGTATTAGTACAAAATTCCATTAGTGAACATTTAGTGCATTGTTGTGTGTGCCGAAGAGGGTGTAATAGTGTCATTTTAGAATTTGGTCGACTTTATAGTCAAATTTCTTAGAATTTTGAAAGGATTTCAATGGTGAACTTATTTTCTTGTTTTGAAAAATGGAAGTAAAGAGAGTCCATTAAATTGGTTTTTTGTGAGCCGATATTGTAATGCAATTTGTTATTTTGAGATGATGGAGAACAATCATGCTATCTAAAGGGACTTTGAAGATGAAGTGATGTATGTCATCTATATATGTAGTTTGAGTTCTTTTATTTTATGTTGTGTCATCTCATCATTCAACAAACTAATCATCATTTCATGAATTTTTGGATAAATAGAACATTATCATAATTGTGTAAATAACCTCAATATGATAAGTACATTTTTCTCGATCAAGTTAGATGTTGCATGTATATATTTAAAAGAATAAATGGTTTCTAAGGATTTTTGGATCAAGTGGTATTAGATCTAATTTTGACGTGTATTTGCAAGTTGCTAATGTGACATGACATCCAAGAGTTTGGTTGGTTAAGATTTTGAAGACTCTTATCAAGAGGACAATATGAGTAAAGTTCTAATGAATTTAAGGCTACAAAAGAACATTAATTGACAAATCAAGAAGAAGAATTCTTAGTTAAGAATACAGTTGCAATATCTTGAGGAAGAGAAGCATAAGCTACAAGATCAACTAATATGTCATGAGGAATTGCACAAGGGAATTTTTCATGAGTTAGAAAGAAAGTTGTAGATCAGGAACCAAGGGTTGGCACCATCAACATCAATCCATGAAGATTGGCAGGTTGAGAGTGTAAATTCTCTGATGCAAAAGGGACTACCTCTTTTAAAAGGCATGATTGAGAAAGATGACTTTTTGTATTTTTCCTCTTCCCATCAAAATTGGAGAATTATCGAGGATATTTGAAGCAAAGAAAACTTCAGATGAATAAGTCCTTCATAAAAAATTAGTCTTACCTTCCATCCCAGAGAAAGGTAACACATGTAAGACATCTCCAGAGAAAGACGTACAAGCTAAAGGAGAAGGAATGAAGACTTTTACCACTGGTGAATGGTCTATTTATCCATGTGATTCTCGTGGAACTAGTAACCATGATGTTTAGAAGTGTTGAAGAAGACAATCCCTATAAGATAATCCCTCCAAGAAGAAGGTTAAAGCTAGATATCATTTCTCAAAGAAAAGGAAAAAGGGGAATGATAAGAAGGGATCATGGTTCCAATATAGTAACAAGACACTCTTCTCTTACTGTGGAAAGAGTCGACATCATATCAAGAAGTGTTGGACACTTTACCCACACTTATGTCCAAAGAAGAACTTAAAAGATGTAGAGACACTTGCAAGAATACAAACAACAACTCCAAATGAAGTAAATGGTCTTACTGAAAGATTTGGGAAAGAATACCTCCTAATGGTTGGTCTTGGGAAAGTGATATATGAATACATAGAGGAATGGTTTGTGGATAGTGGCTCATATTACCACATGACCAGGATGAGATCAATTTTATTGAGTTTCTTAGAGTTTGACACAGATTTCTATGTAGGAACTCGAACGAACACCAGACAAGCAATAAGAGGGTGTGGACATGTAAGATTCGAGCTCTAGTTTGGAGGATTTTTCGGAATACAAGATATGTTGTATGTTCCAAAATTAAAGGTAAACCTAGTCTCAATTGTGACATTTGAGGATGAAAGCTATGCAATCACATTACATAATGATCAAGTACTTGTGTATCGAAGGGAAGTTTCTCTAGACACAACAATAGTGTTTGGTATTCACAAAGAGAGGTTATACAGGTTATTGGGAAGACCTATAGCTTGGTTAGATAACATTTTCTTATATTCAACATCAGATTCAATGTAAGATTCAACATCAGTTTCAACAACATTGTTAGAGGTCAGAAGTTGTGAGACTCCTCCCAGCACAATGGAAGGAATGAGTCCATAAGTAAACCATCTAAAATTTTCATTGTAAATATCTATATTTGTAAATATAATATACACATGTGTGTATCTCCTAAAGTCTATTAGAAAGCTTGTAAGCCACTCATTATAAATTATAAGAGTGACTTTGAAAAATTTCTATATTTCCACCTTATATGATATTAAGAGTGAGATAAATTTTGTAAGAGAGTTTCTATATTACCACCTTATATGTTGTAAAAAGTGAGAGGAATATTGTTAAGAGAGGTTTCTAGATAGCCACCTTACATATTGTTAGAAGTGAGAGGAATATCATTGAAAGGATTTCTATATAGCCGCTTCACTCTAAGTGAGAGGAATCTTGCAAAAATGATTTCAATATAGTCACTTTGTTTTAGAGTGAGAGGATTCTCATTATAAATATTTCTAATCCTTTAGATAATAGTATACACAATTGTGTTGTCTTGTAATCAGCTAAAGGGATTCATATGGATCGAATTGTCTAAGACAACATTATTGATTATTGATCCAAAAAGGATCCAGAGAAGACTAAGGAAAGCTCAGAACTCACAGAAGCAACTCAGAAATCTTAGAATGGCCTCAACAGATAGAGAAAGGGAAAAAGTTCAAAGTTCTCAAAACTCAGTGAAAGTGTTATAGAAAGATTTTCCTCACCCTATTCAATCTTGCACATAGAGCCTTTTTACATTTCCCTGTGCAGACTTGAAGTCCCTTTTTGCAAATACCAGAGCTAAAAACATGATTTTTCCACATATACATGCCCTGTCTATATTACATCATGCGTATATGTAGGTTGCACCACTACAGTCTGTGTACATCGAGAAATGTGCCCAAAACTAAAAAATGGTGTCGGGTTTCCATGTCACATCACAAGATTGATGATCCTTGGGATTCCATATAGTGGAAACGTTCCAAGTCGGCCCTTTAGTTCCACTTGAAGGCTATAAATGGGCCAAATATGAGCTATGGAAAAAAGGAGAAATAATTCAACTTTGAGAGCAAAGTTACTCTGGAGAAATTATTCACTTCACATTGAGTTTGCATCCCTTTGTCTTTTAAGTATGAACACATTGTTCAACCCCCAATATCTTCCCTTATCGATTGAGAACTTCATTTCCTCTCTTATATGAGATTACCTTTGGTGGAGGATTGAAGTGGTGGAGGCCCAACTAGAAGGAACTTAGTTTCTCGGTTCCGAACCGTGCCGACACAGATGACGTCAAAATTCACACATCATACATGGAACATGAAGGAGGTGACATGTGTCATGCTAACGTCAACATGGTGGAATTGCAACACCAAAGGCTACCACATGTCACCCTTTTTTTAAAATTTTGGGTCATTTCGTGGACCAGTAAAAATTCACCAAGTGGTAGTTTGTATAGCCACATGAAATACCATACGGTGACGTGACGGATGATGTGGCAAGTTGTAAGTTGATGCGGCAGATGATTGTACAGTTGGTTGACATGGCCCAATGGTTGGTTGCCACATGGCCCAATCATGGGATTCTTTTTGGCAGTGGGAAAACGCCCAATGATGGCCTGAGAACTAACTTTCAAAAAAATTAAATAAAAGGTTTGGTGGGTCCACTAAATCCAATGAGACCCTGCCAAATTTGGTGCAAAACAAACATATCCAAACCTGTACTTAGATTGGCATAACCAACATATAATAATATATATATAAGTTGCAACCAATAACCCAAAAGTGGAGGCCCACGGGATCGATGCCAGGACCTCCTCCTCTTTCTACGCCTTAACACATGATCCACCAAACACTAGGCCAACAACCTTCCCTTGATTACAAAGCCGAGAATTTTATTTAAAAATTGAATTCGTCTAGTGATGGAGGAGGGAGGCGTGTGATGGTATGGCTGACATGCTTTATGAGGAATTTATTATCATTTATTGCAGGTTGTAGGGCACATAAACCGAGACAAAGTTTCTCTTAGGCCTGTGAGTGCTAGAGTCGTATTGAAGCATGAAGACAATCATTTTTGGGTAATTCGACACCATGAATTCAATGGTGTTGTCTGTTTTCTTATCTAAGCAAAGATTCTGCAACTTGATTTCAGAATGAGGTATACTTATGTATTTTTCCAAATTCTTTTGCTGAGTTAATAAAAATGCCTACCCATTTGAGAGAAGGACCCAAAGACGTAGTCCACTAGGGACGAAATCTGTTATCAAGTTTTTTGTGTTCAGATTTGATGCATGTATCTCTTCATTATTGAGATTTTCCTTATTTAATGGTACACTTTAATTTATGATCATTTAATGAAATTATTTATAAGTCACTTCGATGAAAAGATCCTGGATCATGTTGGTATTAGAGAAGTCATCTTTTACTTGAATTGTTGAGTGTCAATGCTTACTAGGGCCAATAATAAGCAGGGTGAAGGAACTCTTAAGACTTTCAATCCCTAAGTTGGTCATGCATCCCAAAGGAAGAAAATGGAAGAATAGGACTGCAAATGTGTTGAACCTGCACATAATAGATCTAGCTAGAAAATACTACAGACATTTGCATAGAGAAATTGAGAAAGAAGAAGAAGGAGAGAAATCGTATGAATAATGAATAATTTACACAAGATATACTATGTATGACTTAATGAATGTGCAATGGAGGAGAACCAACATGCCATAGTGGTGGTATAGAGTGATTTGGATACACACAAGCAGTTACGGGAGTGAACTGCCACCTATTCTAGTCTCTAAAGAAGTTACGGGAGTGAACTGTTGTTACACATCAAAATTACTCACTCCAATGATGGCCTATTTTCGTCATCGTCAGTGTTGCAAGTGTCGCATTTTGGTCATAAGTGTAAAAAACATCATACTGCCATATTTCCTATGTCATGTCACTAACGACATCATAAGGACACTTAAGACACCTTCAAAGACTAGTTTAAGAAGGAGAAATCATTTGATGAGGAGTACAAATCTTTTGCCATTGAGAAAACCACTCAAAAATCATTTTTTGAAGGAAACACTCCCCTATACACTGTCAGGGAGAGTCGACGCTCCCTAACCTTATTTAGGGGAGAGTTGTAGCACTCTGTGCACCCTTTTGGGGGAGTGCTAGCCTATTTGAGCAAATTTTGGGCTATTGAGGAGAATCAGGGAAATATCCCCCTTATCTTGGAAATCAGTTGGATTCAAATCTGAGGTCAAGGCTACATATTAGGGAGGATCCAAAACTGATGAAGAAGGATCCTCAACCTATCCTAAGAATCTCTAAGGTGGTTGGGCCTCTCCAAGATTATATAAGGATGCCTTCTCATGGTGAAAGGCAGATGGAGATTGAGAGAAGCACCTAACTTATGATCTCATAAGGAAGGAGATGGAGACATTGTGAAGCATCTAACTTATGATCTCATAAGGGAGATATCATTGAAGCATCAACATTCTGTACATGGATTATTTGAGCAAGGGTCTGGACAAAGGGAGCTTGGTGAAACTACTGCACCTACATCCATGTCTGTAAGCACCACTTTGTTCTCATTAATATAAATCTATGCTTGGCCTGTTTCCTTTAAATTTTGTGTATGTTTCATGAACTTGTTTCTTTCATAGATCCATTATGAAGATAATCATGGTAGTGTAGGAAGTATTGTTGTTGTTTCTCATTGTATTGCAGGACCTTATGAATAACTTGGAGATCAAGATCAACCTGGATTGAGCGAGGACAAATGTCAGTAAAAAGGTATTTACTATTGTTCCTTCTTCTCCTTTAATAGTTTAGCTTCATGAAAAGGAAAGTCAGTGTCCATAATATCACTTTTGTGTCTTGGTCATAGGGGTCTAGTATCCAAGAGGAAATCCACTTGTCCGCAAGGGGCTTATCCTATAACAGAAATTGGCGACTCCACTGGGGAGGAACTTTGATTTTTGATTCCTTTCCTAGGTCTTCTTTTGGCCTTTTATCACTTTTATATCTCATCCATACTATGTCTTTGATTCTTAAGTGTGTTGATTGGCTCTTTATTTCATCATATTCACTCTGATTGTCTGAGTTTGTTCGAAATTTTTATTTTTTGGGCATTTTTCTGCACTTGAAGAGCCTAACACTCCCCTGCCTTTGCTACCAAAGCACTGGCACTCCCTGCTGGTCTTACACAGAGCATTGGAACGCTTTGGTGCCCTTTACACCAGAGAACTGCCCCTTTTCTGTGAAAAATGATGCCAACCGCACTCCTTGGAGCACGATCGCTCTCACCAGGACCTTCTTGTTCCTCGGCCCGAAGAGTTGAATTGCCTCTTCAAATCCCTTATCAGGAATTTCTGCACCCACAGGATGCTCTCACGATGATCTCCCCTTTCCTTATCGGGGAATCGGGTTTCGCGTTATCGCGAAACTAGAACTCACGGAATTCGGGTCTTATAAATCTCCGACTCCCGAACTCCGATGCCACCTGTCCTCTGCGTTGTCGCCTGGACCCCACGCTTCCGGTGAATCGGGAAATCGCGTCTCGGGAATTCACGATTCCTGTTGCACAATTTCACAGACCCTTCCAAGTGTCGATCCCCAAAATGAAATGACACCTGTCCTCCACTTTGACACTATGGCTATGGGACCGTCGTGATTCAAGATTTCGTGACTCCTCCGGTCGTGGATTTCTCATCCCCGAGAATCCCAAAATGCCGAACCCCGACTCTCCGGGATCTCGAGCCACATGTCCCTGCTGTAATCAACAGTTTCGATCCTCTCGGGAAATCGCGGATCGTGATTTCAATATGTTCGATCCTCTTGTCTCCGGAAACCCCGATGACCTTGATATCTCGACGACTCCTCGGTTCTTCCTCTTCTCTAGGGACTTAAACTATGCGCAACTTGCCAAGATCTGACGGCTGACGGGATTTCGCTGGTTTCCTCTGCGAACCCTGACCGTTGGTTCCTCCTCCGTGAAGATTTATTGAATTTGGCTAAGTTCTCCTCTTCAACACTCGTCCTTCAACGCCTACGCCTGAAGCTTCTTCCTCATGCCTTCCTCGGCACAACCCTGTGTTCTCTTTTAATGATATCTCAAAGGCACCAAACCTCCTGAGTTTTCCCACTCTGATTCTTTCAGAGGGCTTGCATGCACTCCTTGCGACAACCGTACAATAACCCACTAGTGTTGAATCCTCCTGACTTTGCGCACTTCCTGCAGCAACAGTCTTTAAACAGTTTTCTCATAATCACAACTCTGGGGCTTCTTCTTCAGCCTACGCACTCCTTGCATGGCTTCAACAATCCAAATCCACTCCCAGGTGAGTGAGAACAAAGGTTAAACTATCTATCCCTCATCAACGCACTCCTTGCGGATGAATTCAACTGCACTCCTTGCAAGAATCTCCTGGCTCAGATAGAGAAACAATTGAAACTCATTCTATCTACCTTTCAGACTTCAGTTCAAAACATGAAATCCTATGCACAACATATACCAAGCAAATGCATACAAGAAAACAAACATTCCTGAGCATAACATTAACACACAGAGAAAACAACACAAACCATGAGATTGAATCAAAGCTTCGTTCTATTAATTCAATAGCTGCACATGGGTGTTCTTCATACAATTCTCTGCTTTCTCTTCTCTTCCTGAATGCTGTAGCTTCTACAATAATACAAAGGAGGGTGTCTATATCCGTTTTCCCTCTTGGATTCTAAAACTATCAAATCTACAATTAAAATCTACCTACCAGCATTAACTAAATTAAATGTTTTCTATCTACCTAAGGAAAAGAGCTTAAAGGCTCAAGGTCCATTACAATATACAAAGTGCGCCCTCTCTTAAATGACTCATTTAAGATCGTGCAACAAAGTCCAAAGTATTTCCAAAATTTGGGTTGGTTTGTCCACCTGGTCTCCGCTTTCGCGCTGGCTCGCTTGACCTGGGCGATGCTCCTGCATCATACTCCCTCGCTTGAAAAATTTCATGGGCTCCTGTCCATGAGCTCCTTCACAGTCTACCCATGCTTCTGTATCATTGCTTCAGTTTCCCAGCTGGCATCCTCCACTGGGTGATTTTTCCATTTGACCAGGTACTCATAGTATTCTTTTCTTCTGGTCTTCTTTCCCACTCGTTCGTCCAGTATGCATTCCATCTGCGGCTTCTCTGAAATCGGCATCTGCTTCTGCCACTGGACTTCTGGTTGTTCATCACTTCCAGCTCCTGCTTCCTCAGCCTTATATGGATATAAGTCTGAGACATTGAATATCGATGATATTTCGATGCCATCCGACAATTCAATTTCATACGCATTCTCTCTGAATTTCTTCAGGACTCTGCATGGTCCGATTTTCTTCATCTTTAGCTTGTTGTATGTTCCCCTTGGGAACCTTTCCTTCCTCAAGTGTGCCAGAACTAGATCGCCAACTTCGAACTGAAGTTGTCTCCGATGTTGATCTTCTCTGCGCTTATACTCCTGATATGAATCCATCAGTCGCTGCTTTACCCTGCTATGAAGTTCTTTCATTGCCTCAACAAACTCTTCTGCACTAGCGCTGCTAGTAGCAGTCTGTTCTGACTCCCTGAGCTCAGACACTCCTCTCGACTGTGTTCCATACACAATCTGAAATGGACTCTTTCCTGTGCTCCTGTTCACTGAATCGTTGTACGCGAACTCTGCCTGTGGCGACACATTATCCCAACTGTTGTGGTGCTCTGTCACCAGGCTTCTCAACAAGTCTCCCAGACTCCTGTTGACCACTTTCATTTTTCCATCCGTCTGTGGATGATAGGCTAAACTAAACGCCAAGTTAGTTCCTAGCTTCTTCCAGAGTGTCCTCCAGAAATGTCCAATGAATTTGGTATCCCTATCCGATACTATACATTTCGGCAATCCATGAAGTCGAATGACCTCCTTAAAAAACAAGTTTGCGATGTGTGTCGCATCGCTGGTCTTCTGGCATGGAATAAAATGCGCCATCTTTGAAAACCTGTCCACAACCACAAAGATGGAATCTACACCTCTTTGTGTCCTTGGCAAACCCACTAGCATCACACTTCACCTGAAATGTCTTCTTGAAATCAGGAAACACCAACACTGGTTGCTCTGTGATCTTTTGCTTCAACAGATTGAAGCTCTTCTTAGCCTCCGCTGTCCAATGAAAAGTCTTATGTCGCTTCTTCACTGTGTCCATCATCGTTGCACTAATTCCACTGAAATTCCTAATGAACTTTCGGTAGAAACTAGCCAAACCATGGAAACTCCTCACCTTGAAAATGTTTCTCGGTGATGTCCAATTCTTGATCACTTCTACTTTATCCGGATCCATCTTCAACTCATTAGCCGCAATAACAAAACCCAAGTAAATGAGCTCTGTCTTCATGAATGAGCACTTCTTCATGTTGATTAACAGCTTCTCCTGCTGTAGCTTTTTCATCACAATGGCCAAATGCTTCAGATGTTCAGCCTTTGTCTTACTGAAGATCAATATATCATCCAGATATACGACAACAAACTTCCCGATGAATTCCCTCAGGACTTCATTCATCAACCTCATGAATGTGCTCGACACGTTTGTCAAACCAAACGACATGACCAACCATTCGTACAAACCTTCATTGGTCTTGAAGGCTGTTTTCCAGTCATCGCCTTCCCTCATGCGAATCTGATGATATCCACTCTTTAAATCTATTTTTGAAAAATAATTTGCCCCACTCAGGCAATCCATCAGATCATCCATTCTCGCCAGTGGAAATCTATACCTGATGGTAATTTTGTTGATCTCTCTTGAGTCGGTACACATTCTCCATCCTCCATCCTTCTTTGGACTGAGTACTGTTGGAACAACACATGGACTCAAGCTTTCTCTAACTAGCCCTTTGTCCAACAAATCTTGGACCTGCTTCTTCACCTCTTCATTTTCCTGCGGCGTCAATCTGTACACGACTTTATTTGGTAAACTAGCTCCTGGTATGAGGTCTATATGGTGACTCACACTTCTCATTGGTGGCAACGAATGAGGTAATTCGTCCACGATGATGTCAGTGAACTCTTCCAGCATTTCCTGAACTTCATCTGGCAAATCATCCACTCTTGTGCTAGTCAGAACAATCCTCGGTTTTCTAACCACAAAGAATTGTGGATCTTCTTTCTTCTCCATCTCTGTGAGAAGTTCCTTCCCACTCATGAGAAGTATTGTGTTACTTACTTCCGGCTTCACCTCTTTATCCTTTATCAGAAGTAACCTGTGTGTCCTCCCATTCTTCTCCAGGGTATATGTGTTCATTCTCCCATCATGAACCACATTTCTGTCATATTTCCATGGTCTACCCAGCAACAAATGACATGCATCCATGGGAATAAAATCACACAGAATCTTATCATTGTATCCTCCTATTTTGAATTAAACCAAGCACTATTTAGTGACACTTACCTGATGTCCCTTCTGTAGCCATGAAACTTTGTATGGACTCGGGTGATTGGTCGTCTCTAGCTCCAGCTTTTCCACCATCTCGGTTGAAACGAGATTATCTGTGCTTCCATTTTCTACGATGACCTTGCATTTCCAGTCCTTGGTATTGCAAGATGTCCTGAATAGTCTGGTCCTTTGAGATGAAATTTCTACCTCCTTCTCAGGTGTTAAAAGGACTTTATGCATCCCAAGCGATCTTCCGCCTTCCGCATCTTCAGTCTCAGCATCACGCCTTTGCGCTTCTGCGATGTGAGCTTCTCCGATATCCTTCTTTTTCTCTGGACACTCGAATGATCTGTGACCATTCTTCCCACATGTGAAACATGTGATTACTCCTCCTCGGCCTCTTCCTCTACCTCGAGTACGAGGAAAAGTATTTGCATCAGCATAACCTCCCCTCTGCTCATTATGATGCCCCCTCTGTTCAATGTATGGTCCTTTCTGTGAGGTACCACCTCTTTCTACTCTACCCTGAGGTTTCTTCCATTCCTCCTTGGGCTTCTGGAATTTCTCTTGGGAAACTACCTTGCCTCCGGGCTGACTTATGTCTCGCCCTCGCTGTCCTTGCCTTCGGCTCAACTTTTCTTCTACTTTTAGAGCCATCTGATAAGCATCCTCAACTGTTCGGATGGTTACCATGCTCAATTCATCCTGAATGGCATATCTAATACCATTCAAATATCTGGCAACCTTCTCATCATCGCTCTCCCGATGACCTGCTCTGATGTTGAGCTTGTAAAATTCTTCGGTATACTCCTTTACCATCATCAACTTCTGTCTTAGGTTTTGCATTCTCCTGAACAGTTTGATTTGATAATCCCTTGGGATGAACTTCGCCTTCATCTTCACGATCATCCGATCCCAGCTTTTGATCTTTTGTTTACCTTTGCAGCGTCTATCAGGTTGTAGCTCGTCCCACCATAATGTTGCATGTCCTTTCAAGCGCGTAACAGCGTGCTTGACCTTCTTATCCTCTTCGATATCTTCATAATTGAAGTAAGTATCAAGAGCTCGGATCCAATCCAGTAACTCTTTTGCATCCAGATTTCCTTCATAGACTGGAATGTCCATTTTGGCTTTCACACCCATTCTGGAAATGGCTTTGATCAACCGCTCGGTTGATGCATCTTCTGCTGTGACTTCTTCTTCATGTCCAGCTTCCTCTTCAACTTCGGAATCACTAAGATCCCCTACACCAACTCCACATCTCTGAGCTGTCTCCATCTCCTCTAACCTTGCTCGGAGATCTCTCATTTGTCTTTCCATTTCTGGATTTCCTGTTGGCCTACCCCTTCTTCACACCTCTCTATCCTCTGGATCAGGTGACTACCTTTCTCTTCTGGGCGGCATGGCGAATCTTCTTCTCTTGCTACAGAAAGAAAAATATACTCCCGCTCTGATACCACACTGACGCCAACCGCACTCCTCGGAGCACGATCACTCTCACCAGGACCTTCTCGTTCCTCGGCCTGAAGAGTTGAACTACCTCTTCAAATCCCTTATTAGGAATTTCTGCACCCACAGGATGCTCTCATGATGATCTCCCCTTGCCTTATCGGGGAATCGGGTTTCGCGTTATCGCAAAACTGGAACTCATAGAATTCGGGTCTTATAAATCTCCAACTCTCGAACTCCGATGCCACCTATCCTCTGCGTTGTTGCCTGGACCCCACGGTTCCGGTGAATCGGGAAATCACGTCTCGGGAATTCGTGATTCCTGTTGCACAATTTCACAGACCCTTCCAAGTGCCGATCCCCGAAATGAAATGACACATGTCCTCCACTTTGACGCTATGGCTATGGGACCGTCGTGATTCGGGATTTTGCGACTCCTCCGGTCGTGGATTTCTCGTCCTCGAGAATCCCAAAATGTTGAACCCTGACTCTCCGGGATCTCGAGCCACGTGTCCCTGTTGTAATCAACAGTTCCGATCCTCTCAGGAAATCGTGGATCGCGATTTCAATATGTTCGATCCTCTTGTCTCTGGAAACCCCGATGACCTTGATATCCCGACGAATCCTCGGTTCTTCCTCTACTCTGGGGACTTTAACTCTGCGCAACTTGCCAAGATCTGACGGCTGACAGGATTTCGCTAGTTTCCTCTGCGAACCCTGACCGTTGGTTCCTCCTCCGTGAATATTTCTCGAATTTGGCTAAGTGTTCCTCTTCAGCACTCGCCCTTCAATGCCTGCTCCTGAAGCTTCTTCCTCATGCCTTCCTCGGCACAACCCTGTGTTCTCTTTTAATGATATCTCGAAGGCACCAAACCTCCTGAGTTTTCCCACTCTGATTCTTTCAGAGGGCTTGCACGCACTCCTTGCAGCAACCGTACAATAACCCACTAGTGTTGAATCCTCCTGACTCTGCGCACTTCCTGCAGCAGCAGTATTTAAACAATTTTCTCAGAATCGCAACTCTGAGGATTCTTCTTCAGCCTGCGCACTCCTTGCATGGCTTCAACAATCCAAATCCACTCCCGGGTGAGTGAGAACAAAGGTTAAACTATCTAGCCCTCATCAACGCACTCCTTGCGGATGAATTCAACTGCACTCCTTGCAGGAATCTCCTGGCTCAGATAGAGAAACAATTGAAACTCATTCTATCTACCTTTCATACTTCAGTTAAAAACATGAAATCCTATGCACAGCATATACCAAGCAAATGCATACAAGAAAACAAACATTCCTGAGCATAACATTAACACACAGAGAAAACAACACAAACCATGAGTTTGAATCAAAGATTCCTTCTATTAATTCAATAGTTATACATAGGTGTTCTTCATACAATTATCTGCTTGCTCTTCTCTTCCTGAATGTTGTAGCTTCTACAATAATACAAAGGAGGGTGTCTATATCCGTTTTCCCTCTTGGATTCTAAAACTATCAAATCTACAATTAAAATCTACCTACGAGCATTAACTAAATTAAATGCCATATATCTACCTAAGGATGAGAGCTTAAAGGCTCAAGGTCTATTACAATATACAGAGTGAACCCTCTCTTAAATGACTCATTTAAGATCGTGCAACAAATTCCAAAGTATTTCCAAAATTTGGGTTGGTTTGTCCAGCTAGTCTCCGCTTTTGCGCTGGCTCGCTTGACCTGGGCGATGCTCCTGCATCAAAAAATCTTCTAGGGTTTCATTCTCTAAGTTCATTTCTTCTTTTGGCACTTGCTAAGGAGTCTTACAACCTCAGTACATCTTAGTTTTGGGTCTCCAACACCTTGATTTCTAATATTTCATGATGCTTTGTTTGGGTTTGTGACATCTCTTTCTTCTTTACTTTGAATCACTCTTCTTCTTTCGAGGTTTGGAGTCGATTTACTTCTTTCTCCTTTATCTGATGGTATGAAAGTTGTTGTAAGGAAACTCAGAGATCTATGGGTGAAATCACAGAGGTGGGTAACACTTTCGTGAGAATCTGACCTCCAAAATTCCAAAAAACATTTTTTCGGCCAAACTAATAGTATTGTTCGGCCAAAAGAATTTTTTTTCGGCCAAACTATTTTTCGGTTGAAAGGTGCAATGTCAAATCAAAAGGTGCACAGACGTTATCCTCTATTTGCATGTAAATATTTAGTCGGACGGATTGTTTCCATCCGGCAATATTCTTTCGACCGAACGATATTCCGGCCAAAACAATCTTTCGGCCGGAAAGATTGTTCAACCGAAAAATATTTCGGCCGAAAGAAGGTTTATATATCAACCATGCATCAACGTTCAAACATTTTTCTATCCTTTTGGCATTCCTTCATGATTGTGAGGGTTCCTTTGTGATTGTGAGTGTTGGCATTTGTGAGCGTTCGTGAGTGTTGGCGGGCATTCTTGTGGGATATTGGCGGGCATTGTGTTCGTCGGGCTTTCGACGAGCATTTTTTTGGTCGAGCTGTTGTGTTGGCGAGTGTTCGGTGAGCCGAGCTTCAGGTATGTAACTGTATTTTTATTTTTTTTTTGAATTTAATTTTTAAATTAAAATTTGGTTTTGGTGGCGGTCTCTGTGGCCAAGCCATGGCCGTGCCCATGGATTGGACAGAGGGTTGACCTCTGCGACCAAGTCACAATCCACTGGACTGTGACTTGGCCACGGGGGGGCAACCCTGGATTGTGACTTGGCCATGGGGGGCTAGCCCTAGATTGTGACTTGGCCACGGGAGGCCAACCCTGTGGCCAAGCCGTGATATCAAGATGAATATCTAGGGAACTTTCACCTATTTATTGCAAATATCACACAGAGATAGAGTGCTAACATTATTGGACATGAAAATATGTATCATAAACTACATTCTTTATAATTTTATTAATTTTATATTTCTAATGCTAGTGTTAATGTTTAGGGAATGCTAGTGTTAATGTTTAGGGAATCTTTCAGATATAGGCACCCTTTTTTTGACATTTCATACCAAACCAATTTGGTTTATTATTATGAAAAAATTGATTTGTGAAGAGACAATTTGATTATATGCTTATATTAATATGAAATTAATTCATTCATCATTATGAAGGAATTGAATTATGAAGAGACAATTTGATTACATGTTTTTATTAATATGAAGTTAATTAAAATAATTATCTATAAATCTAGACGAAAATATAGTAAAAGAAAAAAAGTTTAGTTTTATGTTTATGTTAATATTATTTTTAAATTTAAAATTAATTTTTATTTATAATTCTAACACTATCTTTAATTTTAATTCTTTTTTTTTTAACTTTAATTACAATTTTACTTAAAAAATCACTTTCAATTAGAATTTTAAATTTATTTTTATAAGTATGAATGCAAAGAACAACTTACAAATACTAAGTGTAATTTTTATTTATTTATCTAGTTAATCCAACCATTATTATTTATATGATTATTTCTTAGTAAAATAAAACTGATAAATTTTAAATATAAATATAATTACATGCAATTACTTATAACTAAATGAAAATTAATATATGTAATTTTACGTTTCTAATCAACAAATTTCTAAATTATAAATTTAC